>QRFJ01002828.1:43828-163056 GCA_006176705.1 Cocos nucifera | reverse complement strand
TGCCCTAGAAGCCAGAATTAGCTGACACTTGTATACACTTCTAGGCAAAATTGTAATTTTTGACTAAATCAATAAATGGTTATTTTCTTATCACAATATGTGTATTTAGTGTCTGTGATACACCTTTGAGTTAATGGAAATGATAATTCATATTTCTCAAAGAGTTGAAAAATTTAGACATGATAATCATATTAACTCATACTTGCTCCTGAACCAATTAAGGATCATCACGAGGAGGGTTGATTGAATCCGAAGGTTGGTGTATAATCGCTTCTCTTTAGTAGAATGATCTTGAGTCTACAGTGTGGTAGATACCAAAGCTAGAATTCATGTACCGCGTTAGAGAAGCGGAGGGCACTAAGCTGTGACCACTCTCGAGTAGTCATACGGAGTCCTATCCCTTCTCCGTCAATGACTTGGACTCATTCTGCAGTAGGTGTTGGTTCTTTCGACCTATGAGGCTCATCGATATTTCCCACTTCAGGGTGTTATGAGGTTTGACACACCATTACTCGGTCTCCTAGCCTCATGGAACTCTGAGTGTATGTTGGCTAAGCATGTTCATTTTAGGAACTGGGATGGCATCAAGATGGAACTTATTACCTCGTAGTAGAGAGTAGCCCTCATGAACATCAATTGAGATCAAGGTCAGAACCCATGCATGGCAAAGTGAAATAGTGAAAGAATTTCTATTTAAGATTTTCACATTGACACTCGAATCGAACTGAACTTACATCATATGACAGAAACTAGCGGTTTTGGACGAGTTTAACCTTAACCCTAATTCTTGATCGGGGGCTCAAGCTAGAAGACTGAATCACATAGGGTAGTCTGCACAAGAGGTTCGCATTTCAGCTTTTGTTGGGTGGCAAACCATAATGGTAGTGTCATTGTGGATTTGGGAGCAATTAGAAATGATTAGATAATCGAATCATTCTAGCCTGATCGAATCAAAGAAAAGTTCTGATCCCAATCGAAAGGAGTTTCGATGATGGTTTACATGATAAGAGATCATAACGAATACCCCATTATCATACAGGAACTGAACCTAACTAGCGATCAACACAAACAAGGTTTGAATCTAGTGATCATCAATGAACTGATCTAGTTCAGTTTCGATCTTGAATGAAGATTTCAATAGGGTTTCAACGAAAAATCCGGTGCTAGCACTCGACTTGAACCTAACGTGTCTTCTTTTTTCTAACATAAAAATAGTTATCCTGTCTGAGCCAAAAGGAGTTTGTGCTCAATCAGACAGTCCTTCATATGGTTTGATTGGAGGATGTCCAAGTCAGAAAAGGTTGTCCTTTATTTTGTAAGAACATTACCTCCATTTTGGGTCACCCTGCCCATTTTCTTGTTCCTTTGACTGTTGGTCAAAATCCTACCTTTGATTGTGAAACATTGACCATTCAACACTTGACTTTTGACATATGTACAACACCTATTGGAGAGCTTGGTGGGGCCCGTCCCCCTACCAGAACCTAGTCCAAGGAGCGAGGCGCAGCCTACCCCTAACGGCCGTGTGCTCAAAGTTGGAGTAGCCCTAGAGTCCTTGGTTGGCAAAGGACTCCACCTTCCTTTTTTAAGATTCCAATTAAGTTCTTTCTAAGAACCAACTTTGCAACTGGTCCTTAGACGCCCTCTAAAGGTGGAATCCAGGGGACCTCTATTCTCAGACCATTCAGATTTAGATCTGAATTTTATAAAGGGTTGTGGATTGTTGGGAAAGAAGAAGGGCCTGGAATCAACAGCTCAGTCTATCAATAAAGAACCTGTACCCAACTCCCGATAACATGAGATTGAAGCTACAGTTTCCATATACGTCCCCAAAGGCTGCCTCTGGTCCTCCTTCTCCATCACCTAAGACCACCTTCTCCCCCTCTCCGCCCTCTCCTGCATGTCCAAAAAGGAGTTTTGGATTTTTTGTAGTGCATTCAAGCAAGAAAAGGCGATCAAAAGCTAGAAGGTTGCGCTGTCAAGGACGACTGCTGATGCTTCAAAAGAAGTTTGAATGATCTTCTAGATCAGACCATTCCAGCTCTGAATTTTTGGGATACCGTGAAGACGAGAATGAGGATCTCGCAAATCTAGCCTAAGTGGATAGCTGGTAAGAGGCTTCAGGCGCTTGCGTGCTAATCTAGAACCTTCATTGGCAAATACAGGATCATCAATAGGGTAATGAGGAATACCAACCATAGATAGAATTAAAATTTAACTTAAATTATTCTTATTTATTTTATTTATTAAAATAATATAATCAATCTTGAAAATATCGCAAATCTGATATAGATCAAAGAAAAAAAATTTTGAAATATTTCTTGATCTGATCAGATCTAACATGAAAATCCTAAATCGAAAAATCAGGATTTCCCTTTATACATCATTCATGATAGAAACTAGGGGGTTGAAACCTGTCCACCTTAAACTCCTAATCTAATCGGGCTTCCAAGATAGAAGAAGTTAATCACATAGGTAGCTGCCACCAAGAGTTCGCATTCAGCTATGATGGGTCCGCCACCATAAAGGCTAGGTATCACTGTGGATTTTGGAGCACAATAGAATGATTTAGATATCGACTCATTCTAGTTGTTCGAATCAAGAAGAAGTTGATCCATCTTAAAGACATTTGAAATGATGTTGAGATAAGATCATGAATATCCATTACCAATATAAGATCCTAAAACCTTAACTGGATCACACATATATCTAACAATCTCCCACTTGTCCTAAAGCCAATTGGCTACAAGTCTAAGTCCCATCTTCTCAAGGTGGGCTTCGATCTTCTGCTGGCCCAACGGCTTTGTAAGTGGGTCTGCCACATTATCTGTGGAGTTGACTCTCTTGACCTCAACGTAACCTTTCTCAAGGTAATCGCGGATGAGATGGTATCACCGTTTGCTTGGAACTCTTCCAGCTGACAGCAACCATTGCACACAAACAGACTTCCAGATGTCGACTTTCGATCATCTATATCGGACATGAAGTCCGAGTCTGTGTATCCCTGGACTTGGAGTTCTCCATTACCAAAGACCAACATCATATCCTTAGTTCTTCTCAAGTACTTAAGGATACATTTCACAGAAGTCCAGTGTTCTTCACCTGGATTTGACTGATATCTGCTTGTGACACTCACAGCATGGGCTATATCAGGTCGTGTACATAGCATGGCATACATGAGGCTCCCTATTGCAGAAGCATAAGGGATCTTGCTCATGCGTTCTATTTCCTCAGGTGTGCTGGGGCACATCTTCTTGGAAAGATGAATACCATGTCTGAAGGGTATTAATCCCCTCTTAGAGTTTTCCATACTAAACCTCTTTAGTACTTCCTCTATGTACATCTTCTGTGAAAGTCCTAGCATCCTATTCGGTCTATCCCTATAGACCTTAATTCCTAGAATAAAGGATGCTTCACCTAGGTCTTTCATGGAGAATTCCTTGGACAACCACATTTTGACTGATGTCAACATGGGAATATCATTCCCAATAAGGAGGATGTCATCCACGTACAATACGAGGAAGACAACAGCGCTCCCACTGACCCTTTTTGAAAACACATGGTTCCTCTTCATTTTTGATGAAACCAAACTTTTTGATCACATCATTGAAACGAGTGTTCCAGCTCCGAGATGCTTGCTTAAGTCCATATATGGACCTTTGCAGCTTGCAAACCTTGTGATCAGTATCACTGGATGTGAAACCTAGCGGCTGTTCCATATAGATATCTTCCTCAAGATATCCATTTAGGAATGCCGTTTTCACGTCCATTTGCCATATTTCATAATCGAAATAGGCTGCAACGGCAAGCAATGTGCGGATGGATTTTAGCATAGCTACTGGGGAAAAGGTATCCTGATAGTCAATGCCTTCGCGTTGACTATAACCTTTTGCCACCAGTCTAGCCTTGAATGTCTCCACATTCCCATCTGCACCAATCTTTCTCTTGAAGATCCATTTACACCCAATAGGTACTATACCTTCTGGTGGATCTACCAAGGTCCAGACTTGGTTTGAGTGCATCGAGTCAATTTCTGACTTCATTGCCTCTAAGCCATTTCTCGGAGTCGATATCTGATATCGCCTCGTTGTAGGTTTTGGGATCATCACCATGAGCACCATTACCTATGAGGAACATTTCCTCTACTTCCTCTGAAATAATACCTAAGTATCTTTCAGGGGGACGGGAAAACTCTTTCCGATCTACGAGGTGGAGGAGGTAGTGTTCTTATTGGCTCAACCTGATTTGGTTCCACTTGGTCCTTAGCTCGTTCTGTACTTGTGAGACTTTCTCATCAAGCTTAATCTGCTTTCCAATGCCGCTATCTTGAATAAACTATTTTTCAAGAAATATGGCATGTCGACTCACAATCACATTGTGGTCTTCTGGAATGTAGAAATAGTATCCTAATGACTCTTTAGGATATCCTATGAATCGAGCTCTAAAGGACCTAAACTCTAACTTGTCCGCTTGTTGTCTTTTGACATGAGCCGGACAACCCCAAATTCTGAGATGACTCAGACTTGGTTTCTTACCGTGCCATATCTCATACGGTGTGGTAGGAACGGTTTTAGAGGGAACCCTATTCAGTAAATAGATTGAAGTTAATAATGAGTATCCCCAAAGAAAATCAGGGAGGTCTGTGAAGCTCATCATGGATCGAACCATATCCAATAGAGTCCGATTTCTCCGTTCTGAAACCCCGTTGAGTTGAGGTGTTCCTGGTGGAGTCCATTGAGAGACTATGCCATTTTCCTTAAGATAGTCTAGGAATTCCCGGCTAAGGTATTCACCTCCTCGATCTGATCGAAGAACCTTAATGGGTTTTCCAGTTTGTTTTTCTACTTCATGTCTGAATTCTTTGAACTTTTCAAAAGGCTTCAGACTTATGTCTCATAAGATACACATACCCATACCTAGACAGATCATCGGTAAAGGTAATGAAGTAGACAAAATTGCCTCTAGCCGGCACATCGAATGGGCCGCACACATCAGTATGTACTAGGGCAAGGAGATCTGTGGCCCTCTCCCCATGTCCAACAAAAGGGAGTTTAGTCATTTTGCCTTGAAGACAAGATTCACAAGTTGGATATGACTCAAAAGTCAATGGACTCAATAGCCCATTTTTCTCCAATTTGTTGAATCCTATCTTCTGCTATATGACCTAATCTCAGGTGCCATAGATATCTGTCGTTTGGACTATCCCTAGGTCGTTTGGCATTCACGTTTTGCTCGATAGTTAAAACAGGTACATCAATATGCAACTGATAAAGACCATTAATAAGGAAACCATTTGCAATTTTATTTCTTTCATAAAGAATGTTACAATGGTCCTTAAAGAAGGTGATCACATAACCTTCTTGTGCTAAGCATGAAACAGAAATCAAATTCCTGCTAGCTGCAGGCACATAATAACAGTCTTTTAAAACTAAGTCTAAACCAGATGGTAATCGCAGAGGGTATGTTCCCACGGCTACTGCAGCAACTCTTGCTCCATTACCGACGCGTAGGATCATGTCTCCATCCCTCAGCCTCCTGCTATCCTCAAGACCCTGCATAGAAGTGCACAGATGAGCACTAGAACCAGAGTCAAGCACCCAACTGGATGCAGAAGAAACCGTAAGGTTAGACTCAATAACGAGCATACCTCCAGAAGGACCTTCCTTCTTGTTCTTCAGGGTGGCCAGGTAAGTAGGGCAGTTCCGCTTCCAATGGCCGTCGCTGTTGCAATGGAAACACTTTCCTTTGCCATCGACCTTTTTCTTCGGTTCTGCCTTCTTCTTCTTTGATCCTTCTACCTTTTGCTTTTTCACAGACTTCTTTTTCTTTCCATAAGACTTTCTTTTGGAAGAAGTCCGTTCCATAGCAAGAACTGAGCCTTTAGAACCTTTCATAGAAAGCTCAGCGGTAACCAGCATATTCATCAACTCGGCCAAGGAATTTTGAAGTTTATGCATGTGGTAATTCATGATGAATTGCCCATATGCATCAGTCAAGGATTGCAGAATAATATCGTTCTGCAAATCCAAGTCCAACTTCACACCGAGCTTCTCAAGCTCTTCCATGTCCTTGATCATTGTCAGACAGTGATCTTGGACTGACTGCCCATCACGCATCTTAGCCTTAAAAAGTCATTTCGTGACTTGATATTTGGCTGCGCGACTCTGTTCACCAAACATCTCCTGCAGGTGAGCCAACATTTGGCGAGCAGTCCCGATATCTTCATGTTGGCGCTGGAGCTCATCAGACATCGAGCCCAACATGTAGTATCTGGCCTTATTGTCTTCGTCAATCCATTTTTCCAGAGACGCTCTCTGTTCAGTGGATGGACGAGCTGGTAAGGTGGGAGGGTCCTGGTCCAAAACATGTGTTAACTTCTCTGAACCCAAAACAATTTTGTAGTTCCTGAGCCAATCTTTATAATTGGGTCCAGTCAGTCTATGTGTGTCTAGGATACGTGCCAGTGGGTTGGACGCAGACATTTTTCCTGTAGAGAGTCAAAGATTCTAGTTAGATACTGTAATTTTGACTTGACCAATTTGTTTAGGGATTTTATTTTTAAACAAATTAGCTCCCACTATTTTCTCGGATCCCTACACTCCCTCTGTAGAGATGCGAAAAATCTCCATGATTGATGATTTCTAGTGGGTGGTGCGGTCTCACCAACTGACTCATCACCTCACCTAACAGTTATTGGTGATGGGTTAGCCAATGAGTGAACAACTCTTGTTCAATGATTCTCTAATCATGGTGCACCCAAACTTGGTCTCTAATTCATGAATCTCACCGTATCCGGAATATTGATCCACTCCTTAGTTAAGTCAGACCCACCATTTGCATAGACTGGGTTCCTAATTGGGTCTCTCACCGTATCCGAAATATTGAGCCCAACTCATCCTCCAGCCCATAGCATCCAATGCCTAATAGACATGGTTGCGTCTTCCCGGTGCAACTGAGCCACTGTATCCAGCCGAGAACAATCAACCCCGGGAAGGGCCCGCACGTCTACAATGGTGGAAGACCTCAGGACTTAATCTTTTCTTAGGGAGAATTGATTCAGGTCTCATTAAACTAGACTTGGCTTAGTCATAACAATTATGACTAACCTAGTGGCATGGGTCAGCTCGGATTATTGACCACCTCAGATCAGAACTGTGTCAACAGATATGGCCAGGTAAGTGAGACCGGTGGAAGGAATATGCCGTTAACTCGCACAAGAACGCATTCAGGTCGAGTAGCTTCCAATTAAAAACCAGTCGGTCGTCTGTGCCAAACTTACCTTAGACACCAAATTGTTGAGTCAGAACCAATTGGGTTAGCCTACAATCCAGACTCTAACCTCTGAGCCTAATTAGGTCTTGCTTGATCGTGACTCGATCTTGACCCAGACTTAATCCTATTAGGCTGGTCAATTTAAGCATTGTTGATCCCATCTAACCAACTCTTGATTCGGTTTGATCAACCGCTTAGACCTAATTGAGCTACCCAAGCCCGAACCCAGTATTATGAATATGTCTTAGATCTGAAATTCTCAATTTTAGACCTAATTAATATTCCATAAACTTAATTCTTAATTAAGTTGGGTTCATAAACAAAATATGCACAATAAATCCTAGGGTTTCAGGATCTAGGGTTTTGCAGAAAGTAAGTTTTGGGTTTCTGATTAAGGACGAACACGCAGCACCCCTACACGTCATAAGAACACCCCATCGAATGGGAAGAGAGGGCCTTTAAACCCTTCTTCGTTCTTATGACCGGACGGCCAAGAGGAACGCCTTAATCAGGAACATGTCAAATACTACAAAACAGTTATCAGATCTATATCATATATCTCATATACAAAGTTTAGATCTAATCATGGCATATTTTGCATACATCTCATGTATCAAATCATGCATGTTTTCAGATCTAAATTATCACATAATAATCTAAAAAATTAGATTTAAATTGATCTAATCAAAATAAATTCTAATCTAGACAATTATGTAGAACTATTCTACAACTAGTCTAGTCATGCATCTATCATATCTCATATGATATTTAAAATTAAATAATTTTTATTTGCTGTTTATCAGATGTTATTATAACACTTATAATATCAGAAAATAGTAAATAAGAAGATCTAAAATATGATTTAATCAGATTAAATCAAAGACATGCAAAACTATTCTATAGAACTATTCTATTCTAGAACTAGTCATGCATATCTTCATGTTCTTAGATCCAAATCATTTAATTTTAATTTTTTTCTGATTTCAGATCTGATCACATCTCATGTGACATCTGAAATCACTTTATTTTCTAATTAAAATAAAATTAAAATCAGATCTAAACAATTTTAGAACCATGGCTCTGATACCAGTTGAAGGGAAATCCTGATTTCCCGGTCCAGGTTCGTCCAGATCTGATTAGATCAAGAGATATATTTCAAAAATTTTCTCTTGATCTCAATCAGATCTTGATATGTTTTCAGATCTGATTCTTATTATTTTAATAAATAAAATAAAATAAGATAAATTAAATCAAATTTAATTTACCTGATTTGGGTAATCCTATTACCCTGTAGATGATCCTGATTGCAGCGGAAGGTTCTGGATCTTAGCCACGCAAGCGCCTGGCCTCTACCGGTATCCACTCGGGTTGGATCTGGAGATCCTCTTCTTCTCTATCACACCTCCAAAAATCAGATCTGGATCTGATCTGGAGGATCTTCAAAACTCTTTTGAAGATCTGCAGTCGTCCTTTTGCAGCAGCGCAGCCTTCTTGCTTTTGATCGCCTTTCCTTGATCTGAATCGCACCAACCAAACTAAGTCCAAAACACCTTTTGGACGTGGAGAGCAAGAGGAGAGAAGAGACTATGGCATGGAGAAGGAGGGGAGAGGCAGCCTTGGGGCGTATCTAATAGCATTCATTGGAATTAGGGTTGGGCGCAGGGTCTTATTTATAGACCTCTTGTGATCCAACTCCTCTTCCTCTCAACCAATCACAACCCTTTGTGAAATCAGATCTAAATCTGATTGGTTGGAATAGAGACCCCTGGATTCCTCCTTAGAGGGTGCCTAAGACCAGTCAAACTGGATTCTTAGTAGAAACTCTGATTGGAATCCAAAAAGGGAGGTGGAGTCCTTGTCCAACAAGGACTCCTAGGCGCCTCCTACTTGGGCTCACGCCACCCTTGGCGTGCGCCCTTCTCCTTGCCAGGTTCTGGCAGGGGGACAGGCCCCCACCAGCTCTCCAATAGGTGCATGACATGTGGTCAAAAGTCAAAGGGTCAATGGTCAACGTTTTTGACCAGTCAAAGGTAGACTTTTGACCAAAGTCAAAGAACAAGAAATGGCAGGTGACCAAAAATGGCAGGTAATGTCTTACAAATAAGACAACCTATTTCTGACTTGGACAACCTCCAGTCAGACCATATGAAGGCCTCTGATTGAGCACAAACTCCTTTGGCTCAGTCAGGACAACTTATTTATGATAGTAAAAGAAGAACGTTAGGTTCAATCGAGTGCTAGCACGATTTCCTTGAACCTAATTGAATCTCATTCAGATCAATTGAACTAGATCAGTTCAATTGATGATCACCAGATTCAAACCCTTGTTTGTGTGACCCAGTTAGGTTCAGTTCTGTATGGTAATGGGATATGTCATGATCTCTATCATAGACATCATCGAAACTCCTTTCGATGGATCAGAACTCTTCTGATTCGAACAGCTAGAATGATCGATCATCTAAATCATTCTAATTGCTCCCAAAATCCACCAGTGACACCTAGCAGTATATGGTGGCAACCCATCAGAGCTGAATGCGAACCTCTTGGTGCAGCTACCTGTGTGATTAAGTTCTTCTATCTTGAGCCCCGATCAGATTAGGGTTAAGGTGAACTCGTCAAACCCTAGTCTCTGTCATATGATGTAATCATTCGATTCGAGTCCAATGTGAAAATCTAAATAGAAACTCTTTCTATTATTTCACTCTACCATGGCCATGGATTTCTGGACTTGATTCTCATGATCATCATAGGGCTACTCCTCTACCACCGAGGTAGATAGATTCCCATCTTGATGCAATCCAGTTCCTACAATGAACATGCTATAGCCAACATACACCTCAGGGTTCCATATGGCTAGGAGACCGAGTAATGGTGTAGTCAAACTATAACACCCTCAAGGTGAACTGCCGATGCATCTCAGGTCAAAGAACCAGACACACTACTGCAGCATCGAGTCAGTCATTGACGAGAAGGTAGACTCCCTAATGACTACTCGAGGTGGTCACGCTCAGTGCCCTCGTTCTCTAACGAGTACCTGTACTCTCGCTCCGGTGTCTCCACACCGTAGACTCAAGACTCATCTACTAAAGAGAAGCGATCGTACACCAACCTTCCGGATCAATCACCATCCTCGTGATGATCCTATGGTCGGGAGCTGTTTATGAGTTAATAATGATTATTCATGTCTTAAATTTTCAACTCTTGAAAATATGAATTATCATTACCATTAACTCAAAGGATGTATCACAGACACTAAATACACATGTGTGATAGAAAATAACCCATTTCATTAATTATAGTCAAAATTATAATTTTGCCCCTAGAAGTGTATTACAAGTGTCAGCCAATTCTGGCTTCTAGGGCACATATATCTAACAGATGTCTTGATTCTCATGATCATCATAGGGCTGCTCCTTACCACCGAGGTAGATAGATTCCCTTGATGCAATCTAGTTCCTACAATGAACATGCTATAGCCAACATACACCTCAGGGTTTCGAATGGCTAGGAGATCGAGTTTGGTGTAGTCAAACTATAACTCCCTCAAGGTGAACTATTGATATACCTCAGGTCAAAGAATCAGACACACCACTGCAGCATCGAGTCAGTCATTGACGAGAAGGTAGACTTCCTAATGACTACTCGAGGTGGTCACGCTCAGTGCCCTCGTTCTCTAACGAGTACCTGTACTCTCGCTTCGGTGTCTCCACACCGTAGACTCAAGACTCATCTACTAAAGAGAAGCGATTGTACACCAACCTTTCGGATCAATCACCATCCTCATGATGATCCTATGGTCGGGAGCATTTTATGAGTTAATAATGATTATTCATGTCTTAAATTTTCAACTCTTGAAAATATGAATTATCATTACCATTAACTCAAAGGATGTATCACAGACACTAAATACACATATGTGATAGAAAATAACCCATTTTATTGATTATAGTCAAAATTATAATTTTGCCCCTAGAAGTGTATTACAAGTGTCAGCCAATTCTGGCTTCTAGGGCACATATATCTAACAATCTCCCACTTGTCCTAAAGCCAATTGGCTACAAGTCTAAGTCCCATCTTCTCAAGGTGGGCTTCGATCTTCTGCTGGCCCAACGGCTTTGTAAGTGGGTCTGCCACATTATCTGTGGAGTTGACTCTCTTGACCTCGACGTAACCCTTCTCGAGGTAATCGCGGATGAGGTGGTATCGCCGCTCAATGTGCTTGGATTTCTGGTGAGACCTCGGCTCCTTAGCAAGGGCTATGGCGCCATTATTGTTGTCGCAGTATAGAGGAATGGCATCTGATGGCATTACTCCAATTTCTGCAGCAAACTTCTTGTACCAGAATGCTTCCTTCGCAGCCTCTGATGCAGCGATATATTCTGCTTCCATGGTGGAATCTGCTATCATGGTTTGCTTGGAACTCTTCCAGCTGACAGCACCACCATTGCACACAAACAGACTCCCAGATGTCGACTTTCGATCATCTATATCGGACATGAAATCCGAGTCTGTGTATCCCTGGACTTGGAGTTCTCCATTACCAAAGACCAACATCATATCCTTAGTTCTTCTCAAGTACTTAAGGATACATTTCACAGAAGTCCAGTGTTCTTCACCTGGATTTGACTGATATCTGCTTGTGACACTCACAGCATGGGCTATATCAGGTCGTGTACATAGCATGGCATACATGAGGCTCCCTATTGCAGAAGCATAAGGGATCTTGCTCATGCGTTCTATTTCCTCAGGTGTGCTAGGGCACATCTTCTTGGAAAGATGAATACCATGTCTGAAGGGTATTAATCCCCTCTTAGAGTTTTCCATACTAAACCTCTTTAGTACTTCCTCTATGTACATCTTCTGTGAAAGTCCTAGCATCCTATTCGGTCTATCCCTATAGACCTTAATTCCTAGAATAAAGGATGCTTCACCTAGGTCTTTCATGGAGAATTCCTTGGACAACCATATTTTGACTGATGTCAACATGGGAATATCATTCCCAATAAGGAGGATGTCATCCACGTACAATACGAGGAAGACAACAGCGCTCCCACTGACCTTTTTGAAAAAACACATGGTTCCTCTTCATTTTTGATGAAACCAAACTTTTTGATCACATCATTGAAATGAGTGTTCCAGCTCCGAGATGCTTGCTTAAGTCCATATATGGACCTTTGCAGCTTGCAAACCTTGTGATCAGTATCACTGGATGTGAAACCTAGCGGCTGTTCCATATAGATATCTTCCTCAAGATATCCATTTAAGAATGCCGTTTTCACGTCCATTTGCCATATTTCATAATCGAAATAGGCTGCAACGGCAAGCAATGTGCGGATGGATTTTAGCATAGCCACTGGGGAAAAGGTATCCTGATAGTCAATGCCTTCGCATTGACTATAACCTTTTGCCACTAGTCTAGCCTTGAATGTCTCCACATTCCCATCTGCACCAATCTTTCTCTTGAAGATCCATTTACACCCAATAGGTACTATACCTTCTGGTGGATCTACCAAGGTCCAGACTTGGTTTGAGTGCATCGAGTCAATTTCTGACTGCATTGCCTCTAGCCATTTCTCGGAGTCGATATCTGATATCGCCTCATTGTAGGTTTTGGGATCATCACCATGAGCACCATTACCTATGAGGAACATTTCCTCTACTCCTCTGAAATAATACCTAAGTATCTTTCAGGGGGACGGGAAACTCTTTCCGATCTACGAGGTGGAGGAGGTAGTGTTCTTATTGGCTCAACCTGATTTGGTTCCAATTGGTCCTTAGCTCATTGTACTTGTGAGACTTTCTCATCAAGCTTAATCTGCTTTCCAATGCCGCTATCTTGAATAAACTATTTTTCAAGAAAGATGGCATGTCGACTCACAATCACATTGTGGTCTTCTGGAATGTAGAAATAGTATCCTAATGACTCTTTAGGATATCCTATGAATCGAGCTCTGAAAGGACCTAAACTCTAACTTGTCCGCTTGTTGTCTTTTGACATGAGCCGGACAACCCCAAATTCTGAGATGACTCAGACTTGGTTTCTTACCATGCCATATCTCATACGGTGTGGTAGGAACGGTTTTAGAGGAAACCCTATTCAGTAGATAAATTGAAGTTAACAATGAATGTCCCCAAAGAAAATTAGGGAGGTCTGTGAAGCTCATCATGGATCGGAACCATATCCAATAGAGTCCGATTTCTCCATTCTGAAACTCCCGTTGAGTTGAGGTGTTCCTGGTGGAGTCCATTGAGAGACTATGCCATTTTTCTTGAGATAGTCTAGGAATTCTCGGCTAAGGTATTCACCTCCTCGATCTGATCGAAGAACCTTAATGGGTTTTTTAGTTTGTTTTTCTACTTCATGTCTGAATTCTTTGAACTTTTCAAAAGCTTCAGACTTGTGTCTCATAAGATACACATACCCATACCTAGACAGATCATCGGTAAAGGTAATGAAGTAGACAAAATTGCCTCTAGCCGGCACATCAAATGGGCCGCACACATCAGTATGTACTAGGGCAAGGAGATCTGTGGCCCTTTCCCCATGTCCAACAAAAGGGAGTTTAGTCATTTTGCCTTGAAGACAAGATTCACAAGTTGGATATGACTCGAAAGTCAATGGACTCAATAGCCCATTTTTCTCCAATTTGTTGATCCTATCTTCTGCTATATGACCTAATCTCAGGTGCCATAGATATCTGTCGTTTGGACTATCCCTAGGTCGTTTGGCATTCACGTTTTGCTCGATAGTTAAAATAGGTACATCAATATGTAGCTGATAAAGACCATTAATAAGAAAACCATTTGCAATTTTATTTCTTTCATAAAGAATGTTACAATGGTCCTTAAAGAAGGTAATCACATAGCCTTCTAGTGCTAAGCATGAAACAGAAATCAAATTCCTGCTAGCTGCAGGCACATAATAACAGTCTTTCAAAACTAAGTCTAAACCAGATGGTAATCGAAGAGGGTATGTTCCCACGGCTACTGCAGCAACTCTTGCTCCATTACCGACATGTAGGATCATGTCTCCATCCCTCAGCCTCCTGCTATCCTCAAGACCCTGCATGGAAGTGCACAGATGAGCACTAGAACCAGAGTCAAGCACCCAACTGGATGCAGAAGAAACCGTAAGGTTAGACTCAATAACGAGCATACCTCCAGAAGGACCTTCCTTCTTGTTCTTCAGGGTGGCCAGGTAAGTAGGGCAGTTCCGCTTCCAATGGCCGTCGCTGTTGCAATGGAAACACTTTCCTTTGACATCGGCCTTCTTCTTCGGCTCTGCCTTCTTCTTCTTTCCTCCTTCCACCTTCTTGCTTTTTCAGACTTCTTTTTCTTTCCATAAGACTTTCTTTTGGAAGAAGTCCATTCCATAGCAAGAACTGAGCCTTTAGAACCTTTCATAGAAAGCTCAGCGGTGAACCAGCATATTCATTAATTCGGCCAAGGAATTTTGAAGTTTATGCATGTGGTAATTCATGATGAATTGCCCATATGCATCAGTCAAGGATTGCAGAATAATATCATTCTGCAGATCCAAGTCTAACTTCACACCGAGCTTCTCAAGCTCTTCCATGTCCTTGATCATCATCAGACAGTGATCTTGGACTGACTGCCCATCATGCATCTTAGCCTTAAAAAGTCATTTCGTGACTTGATATTTGGCTGCGCGACTCTGTTCACCAAACATCTCCTTGCAGGTGAGCCAACATTTGGCGAGCAGTCCCGATATCTTCATGTTGGCGCTGGAGCTCATCAGACATCGAGCCCAACATGTAATATCTGGCCTTATTATCTTCGTCTATCCATTTTTCCAGAGACGCTCTCTGTTCAGTGGATGGACGGGCTGGTAAGGTGGGAGGGTCCTGGTCCAATACATGGGTTAACTTCTCGAAACCCAAAATAATTTTGTAGTTCCTGAGCCAATCTTTATAATTGGGTCCAGTCAGTCTATGTGTGTCCAGGATACGTGCTAATGGGTTGGACGCAGACATTTTTCTGTAGAGAGTCAAAGATTCTAGTTAGATACTGTAATTATGACTTGACCAATTTATTTAGAATTTTATTTTTAAACAAATTAGCTCCCACTATTTTCTCGGATCCCTACACTCCCTCTGTAGAGATGCAAAAATCTCCATGATTAATGATTTCTAGTGGGTGGTGCGGTCTCACCAACTGACTCATCACCTCACCTAACAGTTATTGGTGATGGGTTAGCCAATGAGTGAACAACTCTTGTTCAATGATTCTCTAATCATGGTGCACCCAAACTTGGTCTCTAATTCATGAATCTCACCGTATCCGAAATATTGATCCACTCCTTAGTTAAGTCAGACCCACCATTTGCATAGACTGGATTCCTAATTGAGTCTCTCACCGTATCCAAATATTGAGCCCAACTCATCCTCCAGCCCATAGCATCCAATGCCTAATAGACATGGTTGCATCTTTCCGGTGCAACTGAGCCACTGTATCCAGTCCGAGAACAATCAACCCCGGGAAGGGCCCGCACATCTACAATGGTGGAAGACCTCAGACTTAATCTTTTCTTAGGGAGAATTGATTCAGGTCTCATTAAACTAGACTTGTCATAGTCATAACAATTATGACTAACCTAGTGGCATGGGTTAGCTCGGATTATTGACCACCTCAGATCAGAACTGTGTCAACAGATATGGCCAGGTAAGTGAGACCGGTGGAAGGGAATATGCCATTAACTCGTACAAGAATGCATTCAGGTCGAGTAGCTTCCCAATTAAAAACCAGTCGGTCGTATGTGCCAAACTTACCTTAGACACCAAATTGTTGAGCCAGAACCAATTGGGTTAGCCTACAATCCAGACTCTAACCTCTGAGCCTAATTAGGTCTTGCTTGATCGTGACTCGATCTTGACCCAGACTTAATCCTATTAGGCTGGTCAATTTAAGCATTGTTGATCCCATCTAACCAACTCTTGATTCGGTTTGATCAACCGCTTAGACCTAATTGAGCTACCCAAGCCCGAACCCAGTATTATGAATATGTCTTAGATCTGAAAATTCTCAATTTTAGACCTAATTAATATTCCATAATCTTAATTCTTAATTAAGTAGGGTTCATAAACAAAATATGCACAATAAATCCTAGGGTTTCAGGATCTAGGGTTTTGCAGAAAGTAAGTTTTGGGTTTTCTGATTAAGGACGAACGCGCAGCACCCCTACACATCATAAGAACACCCCATCAGATGGGAGGAGAGGGCCTTTAAACCCTTCTTCATTCTTATGACCGGACGGCCAAGAGGAACGCCTTAATCAGGAACATGTAATACTACAAAATAGTTTTAGATCTATATCATATATCTCATATACAAATTAGATCTAATCATGGCATATTTTGCATACATCTCATGTATCGAATCATGCATATTTTCAGATCTAAATTATCTCATAATAATCTAAAAAATTAGATTTAAATTGATCTAATCAAAATAAATTCTAATCTAGACAACTTATGTAGAACTATTCTACAACTAGTCTAGACATGCATCAATCATATCTCATATGATGTTTAAAATTAAATAATTTTTATTTGCTATTTTTTAGATATTATTATAATAATTATAATATCAAAAAATAGTAAATAAATAGATCTAAAATATGATTTAATCAAATTAAATTATAAACAAAACATGCAAGACTATTCTATAGAACTATTCTATTTTAGAACTAGTCATGCATATTTTCTAATCTTAGATCCAAATCATTTAATTTTAATTTTTTCTGATTTTAGATCTGATCACATCTCATGTGACATCTAAAATCACTTATTTTTTTAATTAAAATAAATTTAAAATTAGATCTAAATACTTTTAGAACCTGGCTCTGATACCAGTTGAAGGGAAAATCCTGATTTTTCGGACCAGGTTCGTTCAGATCTGATCGGATCAAGAGATATATTTCAAAAATTTTTTCTTTGATCTAAATTAGATCTTGAGATATTTTAGATCTAATTTTTATTATTTTAATAATAAAATAAAATTAAATAAATTAAATCAAATTTAATTTACCTTGATGTAGGGTAATCCTATTACCCGTTGATGATCCTGTAAGCAGCGGAAGGTTCTGGATCTAGCCACGCAAGTGCCTGGCCTCTACCGATATCCACTTGGCTAGGATCTGGAGATCCTCTTCTTTTCTATCATGTCTCCAAAAATTAGATCTGAATCTGATTTGGAGGATCTTCAAAATACCTTTCGAAGATCAGCAGTTGTCCTTTGCAGCAGCACAGCCTTCTAGCTTTCTATCGCCTTTCTCTCATCTGGATTGCACCAACTAAGATCTCAAACTACTTTGGGCATGGAGAGGAGAGGGAGTAGATAGGTTTGGCATGGAGGAGGAGGAGAGAGCCAGCCTTGGGGCATGGAAATTCTCAATTTCTCTTTGAGTTGGGCGCATGATCTTATTTATAGACTATGTGTTATCCAACTCCTCTTCTTTCCAACCAATCACAACTCATTGTGAAATCAGATCTAAATCTGATTGTTGGGAATAGAGTCCCTTGGATTTCTCCTTAGATAGCACCTAAGAACAGTCAAACTTGGTTCTTAGGAGAAGTCTAATCGGAATCCAAAAAGGAGATGGAGTCCATGTCCAATAGGGACTCTTGGGCACCTCAAACTTGGGCGCACACCAAGCTTGGGCGCACGCCAACCTTGGCGTGCGCCCTCCTCCTTGCCAGGTTTTGGTGTTGGCATGCGCCCTCCTGTTGGCGTGCGCCCTCCTCCTTGCCAGGTTTTGGTGTTGGCGTGCGCCCTCCTCCTTGCTAGGTTTTGGTAGGGGGACAAGCCTCCACCAGCTCTCTAATAGGTGCGTGACACATGGACAGATGTCAAAGTGTCAATGGTCAATATTTGACCAGTCAAAGGTCAACTTTTGACCAAAGTCGAAGGACAAAAAATGGCAGGTGATCAAAAATGATAGGTATTATCTTACAAAATAAAACAACACTTTTCTGATCTGGACAGACTCCAGTCAGACCATGTGAAGACATCTGATTGAGCATAAACTCCTTTGGCTCAGTCAGGACAACTATTTATGATAGTAAAAGAAGAACGTTAGGTTCAATCGAGTGCTAGCACGATTTCTTTGAACCTAATTGAATCTCATTCAGATCAATTGAACTAGATCAGTTCAATTGATGATCACCAGATTCAAACCCTTGTTTGTGTGACCCAGTTAGGTTCAGTTCTGTATGGTAATGGGATATGTCATGATCTCTATCATCGACATCATCGAAACTCCTTTCGATGGATCAGAACTCTTCTGATTCGAACAGCTAGAATGATCGATCATCTAAATCATTCTAATTGCTCCCAAAATCCACCAGTGACACCTAGCAGTATATGGTGGCAACCCATCAGAGCTGAATGCGAACCTCTTGGTGCAGCTACCTGTGTGATTAAGTTCTTCTATCTTGAGCCCCGATCAGATTAGGGTTAAGGTGAACTCGTCAAACCCTAGTCTTCTGTCATATGATGTAATCATTCGATTCAAGTCCGATGTGAAAATCTAAATAGAAACTCTTTCTATTATTTCACTCTACCATGGCCATGGGCTTCTGGACTTGATTCTCATGATCATCATAGGGCTGCTCCTCTACCACCGAGGTAGATAGATTCCATCTTGATGCCATCCAGTTCCTACAATGAACATGCTATAGCCAACATACACCTCAGGATTCCATATGGCTAGGAGACCGAGTAATGGTGTAGTCAAACTATAACACCCTCAAGGTGAACTGCCGATGCACCTCAGGTCAAAGAACCAGACACACTACTGCAGCATCGAGTCAGTCATTGACGAGAAGGTAGACTTCCTAATGACTACTCGAGGTGGTCACGCTCAGTGCCCTCGTTCTCTAACGAGTACCTGTACTCTCGCTCCGGTATCTCCGCACCGTAGACTCAAGACTCATCTACTAAAGAGAAGTAATTGTACACCAATCTTCTGGATCAATCACCATCCTCATGATGATCCTATTATCGGGAGCATTTTATGAGTTAATAATGATTATTCATGTCTTAGATTTTCAACTCTTAAAAATATGAATTATCATTACCATTAACTCAAAGGATGTATCACAGATATTAAATACACATATGTGATAGAAAATAACCTATTTTATTGATAATAGTTAAAATTATAATTTTGCCCCTAGAAGTGTATTACAAGTGTCAGCCAATTCTGGCTTCTATGGCACATATATCTAACAGAACATTCACACATCTTCATAAATTATCCTCCAAATCCTTCCGACAGCCGACCAAATATCAAACCATAATTCCTTATTCCATGCAGATATCTCAATGTCCATTTCAATGCTTTCCAGTGTTCCTTCCCATGGTTAGCCACGTATCTACTAACCGTGCTCACTACATGTGCTATATCTGATCTACAGCAAACCATAGTGTACATCACACTACCTACAGCATTTACATAAGGGACTCATTCCATGTACTCTCTCTCCTCTTCTGACTGGAGGCACAGTAACTTGGAGAGAGATATATAGCTTGACAATGGTGTCTCTGTAGGTTTGGCCTTCTCCATACCAAACCTCTCCAGAACCTTCTGGACATACTATCCTTATGACAAATGGAGAACTCCTTTGCACCTATCTCTACAAATCTCCATTCCAATGATTTTCTCAACTGGACCCAAATCTTTCATCTCAAATTCAGATGATAATGCCCTTTTCAACCTTTCCATAGTATCCATGCTTCTACTGGCTATGAGCATATCGTCTACATACAATAACAAGTACAGGGCCTCCTCCTCATCTACATCCTTGATGTAGATACAACAATCATATTCACATCTGCTAAAACCCAGGCTCAAAACAAAGCTATCAAACCTTCGATACCACTGACGAGGGGATTGTTTCAAGCCATACAAAGACTTTCTTAGTAAACACACCTTTTCTTCCTATCCCATCTTCATGAAACCATCTGGTTGCTTCATGTAGATTCTTTCCTCCAAAGTCCCATAAAGGAAGGCCGTCTTCACGTCCATTTGTTCCAATTCCATGTTATGCTATGCCACTAGTGACAGCAAAACTCGAATAGATGTATGATGCACCATAGGAGAAAAAATTTCTATATAGTCAATCACTTCCCTTTGTGAGTATCCCTTTGCTACAAGTCTTGCTTTGAATCTAACTCCACCTTATTCTGAAGGTGCTTCTTTCTTTATGAACACCCACTTTGAGCCAATAGGTCGAGCACCCTCTAGAAGATCTACCAACTGCCATGTCTGATTCTTCTCAAGTGATTCCATTTCCTCCATCATGGCCTGCATCCATGAATCATGATCCTTACTCTCCATGGCCTCTGCATAACTCTCTAGATCTTCATTAGCAGTGATGAGTGCATAGGAGATAACCTCATCAATGTCATATCTGACCGATCTCATAATAGTATGCTAGGGCTTGTGCAAAGCCACTTTCACTAGCACATCTCTGCCTGATGTCTGTGGCTGCTCCTACACTTCTGTCTAAACTATCGGTCCTTCATGCTGATTTTCAATCTGAGATAATACTTTTTTGTCCAGCGCCACCTCAACAGGAACACTCCTGTAAGTGGATGTAACCTACATGCCATCATTTTATGACTGGCCACTACTGTTCATCTCTGTTTTTCTAGTTTCATCTATCCCAAACCTCCTCAAGATGCTCTTCTCATCAAAGATAACATCCCTGTTGATCACTGACTTCTGTGCCTGAGAGTCCAACAGCAGGTACCCCTTGACTCTTTGTGGATACCCTATGAATGTCATCTTTTGAGTTTTTGGATCCAATTTGCTCCTCTCGGTTGCCTCCATATGTGCATAGGCTGTGCAACCAAAGACTTTCAAGTGGCCAAGCTCCACCTTCTTTTCACTCCAGACCTCCTCTGGAATGCCTCCATTCAGCTTATAATGAGGGGATCTGTTCATAAGAAAATAAGAAAAAGTTAGAGCATCATCCCAAAAGGACTTTGGGAGTGATGTCTGCAGTCTCAAACTCCATGCCTTCTCAGTCAGTATCCGGTTCATCCCCTCCACGATACCATTCTTTTGGGGAGTCATCCTCACCATGTAATGGCATTTAATGCCATTTTCCTCATAGTTCCTCCTGAACTCCAGGCTAGTATACTCTCCTCCATTGTCCGACCATAGATACTTTACCTATCTTTCTGACTCCTTCTCTACTTCAGCTCTCCAGGCTCTGAATTGGGCAAACACCTTTGATTTTTCTCTAATCAGATAAACCCACACCTTCCTTGAGAAATCATCAATGAAAGTGATAAAGCATTTTGCCCTACCTCTTGCTGATACAGGAGCTGGTCCCCACACATCTGAGTGCACTAAATCTAGCACTCCCTCGCTATGCTTGGTACTTCTGGCAAACTTCACCCTATGCTATTTGCCAAAGATGTACAGCTCACAAAGATCTATGCCCTTCTTTTTTAGGATTAGGATCATACCTCTTCTACTTAGTTCAATGAGCCCACGGTCACTCATATGACCCATCCGATAGTGCCATAGCTGATATAAAATCTGCTCCTCCTGTGCCACTGCTAGCACCTCTGCACTATCATTTACCACTGAGCCTTTCATTCTATAAAGATTGTTGCTCAGTCTTCTACCTCTCATCACCACCAAAGCTTTCTTGAAAATTTTTAGACATCCACTCCCAGCCTGGCTACTAAAAGCATAACCCTGCTCCTCCATGTAGTCCAAAGAAATCAAATTCTTTTTCAACTCCGGTACATGCCTGACATTTGATAAAGTATGAATGATCCCATCATAAATCCTCACCCTGATAGAGTCAATTCTAACTACTTTGCATGGGTGATCATCTCTAAGGCTGACACTTCCACCATTGGCCTTCTGGTAGGTAGCAAACCACTTGCAATGAGAAATATAGTGGTGCGAGCATGCTGAATCTAATATCCACATTGTATCACACTCTATGGATCCATCTAATACAACTAGCAGGTCTTCTCCACTGCTCATAGAAGCTGTATCATCTCCCTTACTGGCCTTCCCTTTTTTTGATCTCAAAAGGGGACAATCTCTCCTCAGGTGTCTAGGTTGATGACATTTATAACATTTCAATGTCATCTTCCTTTGATCGCAAGACTTTGACCTACCCTTGGATTTTTCTCGTCTTCTCCTTTGATCTTTTCTATCTTTCATTCACAGCCTAGATCTCAGACTTAGGGTCTCCCTTGCAGATCTTCTCCCTTTGCTCATTTGATCTAAGCACACCAACAATCTCTTCATAGTTTAGGGTCTCCTTCTCATAAACTAAAGTTGTTATGAGACCATCATACGAATCTGGGAGAGAACATAATAGCAGCAATGCCTAATCCTTCTCGTCGATCTTCACATCCAAACTTATCACCTCAGAACACACCCAATTTAACCTTTGGATATGTGCAACAAGATCTCCACCTTCGGACATCCTCAGACTATATAGTTGTTTCTTCAACCATAGCTTGTTCGTCATGCTCTTCCCCATGTATGTGATCTCCAGTCTCTTCTAGAGCCCCTTTGCCATAGTTTCTATGCAAACTTCGGGCAAAACCTGATCGACCAAGCACATCCAGATTGTGCTAAAAGCAATTTCCTTCAACTCTTTCCAATCCTCAACACTAATCTTTTTTGGCCTTTCTTTTGTCAAGACCTTGTAGATCCTCTACTGAACTAACAAATCCTTTACTCTTTGCTGCCATAGAGTAAAGTTCCCCTTGCTGTCGAACTTCTCAAAATCCACCTTGAATCCACTTGATCCCATGACTCCAGACAAGTCAAGAACAAATCCCTAACACCCTTCACGATCTTACACACCAGCAAAACTATCCTTCAAAGAAGATCTAACTAGCCCTAATCATCTTTCCAAACTTCTGTATCACCGTTCCTCCATGTAAACAATCTTCACCTCAATCTAGAGGCAACCACGAAGCAAACTAGACGTTTTAGGATAAAACCTGGTGCAACAGATCTTGGATATAGTAAATCATAGGTGTCTTCCTTTCTTCCATGCAACACCACTCTGATACCAAATGTTGGGAATATGCGCTCTTCCCACATGGATTGGCATGGCCGTCAGTGATTAGCCAAGCAAAAAGAAAGTACTTCTCAGAGATTTATGCGAAAGCACGATCAAACAAATCAAGAAATAGAGAAGAAGAGAAGAAAAAATTTTCAAAAGAAAAGAGCTTTTATTCAGTATATTTCAGCACTCTTACAATCTTGACCAATTTTTAATATATATAACTTAACAAAGGGTCAAGTCCAAGCTCATAAAAAAACTTTTCAAACCCAAACAATCCATGCACACAAAATAATAATCTGCAAAAACTAAGTCGGCCCAGTTTTAGACTGAGTCGGCTAACCTACGACTGGGTCAGCTTAGTCCCAGACTGAGTCGGCCCAGTTGTGTATTGTGCCAACAGCTCAAAAACACTGCTTTCTGTCTGAATTTTTTTCTGAGATCAAGCCGATCCAGTCCTGAACTAAGCCAACCTAGTTTTCAACTAAGCCAGCTCAGTCTTAGTGTGAGCTGGCCTAATTTCTGAACTTTGCTATTGAGACTGATTCTTCTTCCGACTTGCTCCTGTCTTCCCATGACCTATCTTTTCATGTTTCCAAGACTTGGGAGTGACATTTTTGAGCTTGCAAATTCAACAAACTCAGTAGTCCAATTTTTTTTAATTTGTTAACCCTATCTTCTGCTATACGATCTAGTCTTAGGTGCCATAGATACCTATCATTTGGACTATCCCTAGGTCGTTTCATGGCATTCACATTTTGCTCGATATTTAAAATAGATACATCAATATGTAATTGGTAAAGACTGTTAATAAGAAAATTACTTACAATTTTATTTCTTTCATAAAGAATGTTACAAAGATCCTTAAGAAAACTAATTACATAGCCTTCTAGTGCTAGGCATGAAACAAAAATTAAATTCCTGCTTGCTATAGGCACATAATAATAATCTTTTAATACTAAGTCTAGACCAGATGGTAGTCGAAGAGAGTATGTTTCGATGGCCACAGCAGTAACTCTTGCTCCATTTTCGATGTGTAGGATCATCTCACCATCCCTCAACCTCCTGCTATCCTCAAAATCTTGCATGGAAGTGCACAAATGAGCACTAAAATCAAAGTCAAGCACCCAGCTAGATGCAGAAGAAATTGTAAGCTTAGACTCAATAACGAGCATACCTCCAAAAGGACCTACCTCCTTATTCTTCAAGGTGGCCAGGTATGTAGGGCAGTTCCACTTCCAATGGCCGTCAATGTTGCAATAGAAACACTTTTCTTTGTCAGCGGCCTTCTTCTTGAGCTCTATCTTTTTCTTTTTTCCTCCTTCCACCTTTTGCCTTTTCACAGACTTCTTCTTTTCAAAAGATTTTCTCTTGGAAGAAGTCCATTCTATAGTAAGCACTGAGCCTTTAGAACCTTTCATAGAAATCTCAGCAATAACCAGCATGTTCATAAGCTTGGCCAAGAAATTTTAAAGTTTATGCATATGGTAGTTCATGATGAATTATCCATATGCATCAGTCAAAGATTGCAGAATTACATCATTATGCAAATCCAAGTCCAACTTCACTCTGAGCTTCTCAAGCTTTTTCAAGTCCTTAATCATCATCAGACAATGATCCTGGACTAATTGCCCATCATGCATTTTAGCCTTGAATAGTCATTTAGTGACTTGATACTTGGCTGTGCGACTCTATTCACCAAACATCTCTTGGAGGTGAGCCAACATTTGATGGATAGTTTTGATATCTTCATATTGGCGCTGAAGCTCATCAAACATCGAGCCCAACATCTAATATCTGGTCTTGTTATCTTCATCCATCCACTTGTCAAGAGATGCTCTCTATTCAGTGGATGGACGAGCTGGTAAAGTAGGAGGATCTTGGTTCAATACATGAGTTAACTTCTCAAAATTCAAAATAATTTTATAGTTTTGGAGTCAATCTTTGTAATTGAGTCCGATCAGTCTATGGGTGTCTAGGATACGTGCTAGTGGATTGGGCGCAGATATTTTCCTATAAAGAGTCAAAGTTTCTAGTTAGATATTATAATTAAGACTTGACCAATTTATTTAGATTTTTATTTTAAATAAATTAGCTTTCACTATTTTCTCAAATCCCTACACTCTCTCTATAGCAATGCAAAAATCTTCATGATTAATGATTTCTAGTGGGTGGTGCGGTCCCACCAACTGACTCATCACCTCACCTAACAGTTATTGATGATGGATTAGCCAATGAGTGAACAATTCTTGTTCAATGATTTTTTAATTATGGTGCACCCAAACTTGGTCTCTAATTCATGAATCTCACCATGTCCGAAATATTGATCCACTCTTTAGTTAAGTCAGACTCACCATTTGCATAAATTGGCTTCCTAATTGAATCTCTCATCGTATCCAGAATATTGAGCTCAATCCATCCTCCAGCCCGTAGCATCCAATGCCTAATAGACATGGTTGCATCTTTTTGGTGCAACTAAATCACTATAACCAACCAAGAACAATCAACCCCGAGAAGGGCCCGCACATCTACAATGGTGGAAGATCTTAGACTTAATCTTTTCTTAGGAAGATTTGATTTAGGTCTCATTAAACTGACTTAACATAGTCATAACCATTATGACTAACGTAGTGGCATGGGTTAGCTCGAATTATTGGCCACCTCAGATCAAGACTGAGCCAACAAATATGGGCAGGTAAGTGAGACCGATGGAAGGGATATACCATTAACTCGATAAGAATGCATTCGAGTCGAGTAGCTCCTAATTAAAAATCAGTCGATCGTATCTACCAATCTTATCTTAGACATCAAATTATTGACCCAGAACCAATTGGGTTAGCCTACAATCCAAACTCTAACCACTGAGCCTAATTAAGTCTTAGCTTGGTCAATCACTCATGTGATTCGATCTTGATCCAGACTTAATCCTATTAGGCTAATCAATTTAAGCACTTTTGATCTCATCTAACCAACTCTTGATTCGGTTTGATCAACTGCTTAGACCTAATTGACCTACCTAAGCTCGAACCCAATTTTATGAATATGTCTTAGATCTAAAATTCTTAATTTTAAATCTAATATATATTTCATAATCTTAATTCTTAATTATGTTTAGGATTAACAAACAAAATATGTAAATAAAATCCTAGGGTTTTAGGATCTAGGGTTTTGTAGAAAATAAGTTCTTAATTTTTGATTAAGGATGAATGTGCAGCACCCCTACACATCATAAGAACACCCCATCGAATATAAGGAGAGGGTATTTAAATTCTACTTTATTCTTATGATCAGACGGCCAAGGGAAACATCTTAATTAGAAATATAAAAACTACAAAACTAGTTAAACCTACATCATATATATCATATATAAAAATTGATCTAACTATAAACATATTTTGCATATATCTCATGTATCATATCATTCATATTTTTAGATCTAAATTATCTCATAATTATCTAAAAAAGTTAAATTTAAATTGATCACATCAAAATAAATTTTGTTCTAGATAATTATGTAGAACTATTCTACAACTAGTCTAAACATGCAATCATCATATCTCATATGAATCAAAAATTAAATAATTTTATTTTTTATTTTTTAGATCTTATTATAATATTTATTATATCAAAAATATTAAATAAATTAATCTAAAAATTATAACTTAATCAAATTAAATTATGATCATGCAAGACTATACATAGAACTATTCTATTTTACAACTAGTCATGCATCTTGTAGAACTTAGATCTAAATTATTTAATTTTAATTTTTTTGATTTTAGATATAATCACATCTCATGTGACATCTAAAATCATCTAATTATTATATTAAAATAAAAATCAGATCTAAATAATTTATTAAAACCTAGCTCTAATACCAATTGAAGAGAAAAACCTATTTTCTGGATCAGGTTCGTTCTGATTTGATTTGATCGAGAGAAATATTTTAAAATTTTTTCTCTTAAATCTAAATCAAATTTGATACTTTTTAAATCTAGTTTAATAGATCTAATAAAATAAAATAGAATTAAAATAAATTAAATTAGATTTAATTTATACCTTGTTCTTGGGTAATCTAATTATCCTATGATGATCCTACTGATTACCTGAGGTTCTGGATGCAGCCATGCAATCGCTTGGCCTCTACCAGTATCCACTCAAGCAAGATCTAGATATCTCTTCTTCTCAATCTATCCTTCAAAGATTAGATCTGGATCTGATCTTGAAGATCTTCAAAATAATTTTTGAAGATTCGATGTCGTCTCTTGCAGCAGTGCTGCCTTCTTCCTTTCTTGTCGCCTTTCTCTTTTCTGGATCGCACCAAACTTGAGCCCAAAGCCTCTTGGGCATGGAGAGGAGAGAGAGGATCTGAGGAAGGCATGGAGGAGAGAGGGAGAGAGCAAAATGGCATGGGCAAAGGGAGAAGTTCTTCAAAGCTAGGTGCAGACAGGGTTTATATAGACCCTACTGCATCATGCAGTGCCACATCATCCCAGCCAATCACGTCTCTTCATGTAATTAGATCTAAATCTAATTAGTGGAATGACATCATTTGATCCAATTAGATGAGAGCCCCTCTCCAACACCCTTAGGTGGCGCCAAGACTGGTCAAAGCAGAGTCCTTGGCACCACCTAGTTTGATTCCAAGAAGCAACCTGGAGTCCCATCTGTATGGGACTCCAGGCATCCCTATCATTGGGCACATGCCTCCCTAGGCATGCACCCCCTCCTTTCCTCTTTCTAGCAAGAGAATAAGCCCTTACCTGCTCTCCTATGGGTGCATGACATTGGCAGATGTCTAAGTGTCAAAGGTCAACGTTTGACCAAAGTCAAAAGATAAGAATTAGCAGGTGACAAAAAATGGCAGGTGTTGTCTTAAATTTATCTCATAAATTAAGACAACCCTTTTCTGATCTAGACAAGCTTCAATCAGATCAAGTAAAGGTACCTGAGTGAGCACAAATATATCTAGCTCAGTCGAGATAACTTTTAATGATTGTAGAAGGAGAACATTAGGCTCAATCGTGTGCTAGCATGATTTTCTTGAACCTAATTGAATCTAATTCAAATCAATTAAATTGGATTAGTCTAATTGATGATATCTAGATTCAAATCCTTATTTGTGTGACCTAGTTAGATTCAGTTCTATATGGTAATGGGATATATCATGATCTCTATCATCGACATCATCGAAATACCTTTCGATGGATTAGAACTTTTCTGATTCAGACAACTAGATTGATCAATCATCCAAATCATTCTAATTGCCCTCAAAATTCACTAGTGACACCTAGTAGTATATGGTGGCAACCTATCAAAACTGAAAATGAACCTCTTGGTGCAGTTACATGTGTAATTAAGTTTTTCTATCTTGAGCTTCGATCAGAATAGAGTTAAGGTGAACTTGTCAAACCCTAATTTTTGTCATATGATTTAATCATTTGATTCAAGTTCGATGTACAAATCTTAATAGAAACTCTTTCTATTATTTCACTCTACCATGGCCATGGGCTTATCGACTTGATTCTCAAGATCATCATAGGACTACTCCTCATCTATCGAGGTAGATAGATCTCCTCTTGGTGCAATCCAATTCCTACAATAAACATACTATAGCCAACATACACCTCAGAATTTTGAATGGCTAAGAGATCGAATCATGGTATAGTCAAACTATAACATCCTCAAGGTAAACTACCGATGCACCTCAGATTAAAGAACCAGTCACACGACTACAGCTTCAAGCCAGTCATCGATGCGAAGAAAGATTTTCTTATGACTACTCGAGGTGGTCACGCTCAGTGCCCTCATTCTCTAACAAGTATCTGTACTCTTACTCTGATGTCTCTATATCGTAAACTCAAGACTCATCTACTATAAAGAAGCGATTGTACACAAATCTTTTAGATCAATCACCATCCTCATGATGATCCTACGATCGAGAGCATTTTATAAGTTAATAACAAAAATTCATGTCTTAAAATTTCAACTCTTGAAGATAAGAATTATCATTACCATTAACTCAAGGAATGTATCACAGACACTAAATACACATTGTGATAGAAAATAATCTATTTTATTATTTATAGTAAAAATTATAATTTTGCCCTTAGAAGTGTATAACAAGTGTCAGCCAATTTTAGCTTCTAGGGCACACATATCTAACATTCTCATGATGGTCACTCTCAGTATAAGTTATTCTCTAACAAACATCTGTACTCTTACTCTAGTATCCCCGCATTGCAGACTCAAGATCCATCTACCTAGAAGAAAGGTGATCCATGTATCGATCTTGATGAGATCTATCACTATCCTCCGTGATGATCCCACGATCGAAAGCATTTAGGAACTGACCACTAATAATGTATGTCTTAAATTCTCAATACATTAAGAATGTACAAAATCATCTTTATTAATTTTTAGGATAAATCATGGACACATAAGCATAATTGGTAATAAAAATATCTTTATTGATAATAAAATATTTATAAGTATAAAGATAAGTCCTATGATTATATATGTGTCAGCCAATAATTAACTTCTAGGGCACACTTCTAACATTTTGTGCTTGTGAGATCAGGACGCCCAGCCCCCTAGCTACCCCTCTATGGGTTAGGGTTTGAAGAAGTCTTAGTTCAAAAAGGTTTTCAATAGGACCTCGGACCAAATTCGAACTCTAATTTTAGTCCTATAAATTCAGTCCTTTGTGAGACAAAAGGCATACAGAATTTTTGAGAGCTCTAGGGCATGAGAAATCTGAGAGATTTCTCATTGGGTGTGAGACTTTGGGGTAGGCTCCTAGGAATGTGAGATTCAGAGGATGTTGTTCCTCTATTGATGAGAAAGCTAAGATTCTGTGAGAGAAATAAAAGAAGGTTGTTCTCTTGTATCAAATCCTCTTGTCCCTCTTCCTTTGTTCATCCATTAAGAGAATCCTTACAAAGAGCTAGCACTCTGAGAGCTGATGGATTAGGCTTCACATGGATACTCTTAAAGGCCATTTGTGTGCGCGGCTGAAGCAACGAATAGAATCTACCAAGTAGCAATCTTCACATCGAGTTCAGTTATGAAATTCAATCTCATAGTTTTAGTTCAGATCTTATTTACATGATATTATATCGTAGGTCCTGATAAAGGATTTTTATAGATTAGATCTATCAGTACAGAATTTGGTTCACGTCGGAACTGGGCTAGAGCTGGAGAGATCGAGGTCACCATTCGGACCTGCAAGACTAGTCCAAACTAGAGGTGGGGTGGCTCTGGCAGGATCTTTCAATGATCAAGTTAGCTCTTTTGATCAATAAAAATGGAGCACTCAGAGAATTACAGTAGAGTTTAGAGCTTAGAGAGAAAACATATCTGCAGAATCCTTTATGTAGATGAAGCTTATAACAAACTGATGGTGATAGCCGTAATTGCCTGATAATGGGCCGTTTGGGGCCACATAGAGATTGTTATAGAGGATAGTGTCCATTATCATGACGTGCCAGTCTGTAGAGATTTAGTAGTTGAAGTTTGGATGGGGCAGTTATTGATAATGAAGAGCTTCATACTACAATAATTTTGGAGAAGTTCAAACTTCTCCAAGGTTATTTGATGGCTTGCATTGAGTTGGGTGCTGAATCTGTATAGATGATGAGGTCCTTCTAGGCAACAGCAAGGACTTCAATCGGAAAGAACCTACCAGGCGACTGGAAGGAGTTCCATTGTAGGGAGACCTTTAGGCGACTAGATGGAGATTGGTTGGAAGGAGCCCTTTTGGCAGCTTGATGTAGTTTAATGACCAAAAGGAGTTCAATTGGTGGCTGGGTTGGGCAAGCACAATTAGAGCATTTTGGTGAGTCTCAATCGCTTCTCTGAGATTCGATTATCTTCGAAGTCGTCTGCAACTAAGTAACCATCATTGATTGAATGTTGGTAAGGATGGTGGACTCATAGATTTAGAATAATAGCTAGGCTCTTTATGGTGGAGTTCGGGCTTAATCTGATGATGCTGTTCTTCTATCTATCTTGGGTTGCACACTCGAGATTCTAGATTTGATAGGGCCAAGATCTACCTCTTAGTATGACATAGAAGTTCATCTTGGGGTAAGCTCTACCATCCTATGGTTCTTGTCGCGAGATTCAATCCATAATAGCTATACTTTGTCTGAATGGGATCTGGTTAGATAAGAGTTCATCCAGTATCAAAATCGGCCAGGTTAGGTTATGCAAGGATTGGATGCTTAGCCGACTGCTTAGGTGATTGCCTTCACTATTCAAGTTCATCTGAAAGAAGTTCGACTGATGCCAACTACTTATAATCGAGGAATCTGATTGCCTTCACAACTTATCATTGAATGAAGTCGGACCGATCAGGCTTCACCACTCAAGCCTTATTGTCAAGTGGGAAATGACCATTTTTACTATTCAAGCTCATTTGGGTAGGGCTCACAATGTTTCATGGGCTCTATAGTTTATTCATGTAGTCAAAAAGATTAGCTAGCTAATAGAAGATTGGCCACTTTGGGATTATCTTGGGACTAGATACTAGGCTGAACTTTGGTAGGAGTGGGTTTAACCCTAACAATAGTCTCACTACTCTCGAATTTGAAGTTTGAAGGAAGGAAGTACAAAGATGGGTGACTGTCGAAGTTCTTTTCTGATTTTTCACTCTCGTCGATGGAAAGTTTTAGCATTTATTGCATTGGCACCGAAGCTTCTTCAATATAAGGCGACCCATAAAGATAATTTATCAAAACTCTCACTAAAGCTCTATCTAAAGTATAGCACAATAAAGGATATGTCAGCTGTCAATCCCCTGACATGATGAGTAGGACATGCGTTAACCTAAGATCAACCAGAGGAGACCTACAATCAAAATCGCCTCAGGCTCTTCAGGATATTTAAACTCATCCTCTTCCTTCAAGGCTTCATCATGACTGAGACCCTCTTCCTCTATCTCTGGTTTTCGTCCTCCTCTTGCTCAAAAGATTTGGCCTCCTCCACCATTTTCTCCAATCCCAGGCATCCTCTCCTTCGATTTTCATCACACTCATCATCCCCCTACTCTTCCCAATCAATTTAGGTTAGTTTCGAAACCCTTCTTTTGATTATTCTTGCATCTTTTATGTCTTCATCCATTCAGTTTCTTCAAGCAAGTTTTGCATCTTATTTTTCTTGATTTTTGAGATTTTTTGAAGCCTTGTTTGATCCATATGTCTACTGAAGAATCCTGGTCAACCTATTCTGAGAGTTCATCCTACCTGGCCCTGATGGATCCATCATATAAGGACATCGAACCTATAGAAACATCCCGACCTCCATTCATCCCTGACACTATCCCTTGTAAACATCAGCATAAAGACCTCTCTCTAATTAGAATCCAGTTTAGGATTCCTTTCGAATCTAATTAGAATCCAGTTCGAACTTCCTTGTCTTAGTGATCAAGCCTGCTCTCCTCCTCTGGGTCGCATTAATTTGTGTTGAGGCCCTTCGAGCCAGACTTAAGTTATCAATTCCTCCTTTCATGGTTGCTCTTTTTAGGTTCTTGAATATCTCCTTCGCTTTCATGGTGCCGAACTCATTTAGATTCATTGTAGGATTTCTTTCATTATGCAACATAACCAATGTCCGACCTATCCTTTCTTTGTTCTGTAACCTCTTTATTTTTAAACATCATCCTACCACCAAAGATTGATGGTATATTTCTTCCTAGTTCAGCAAAAAGGGATTGCTTAAGGGTGCTTCTTCTTTAATTCACAATTGGAAGAAGAAATTTTTCTTCATCTCTTGTTCCTCCATAGAATTAGGACTTTCTTCCTGAGGGGATATTAGGGATTCAGCCCATCGAGCTTCCGAACTTGAGAAAAAAGATCGGTACTCAGCTGACAGATTGAAGAACCATCAGGCCCCTTTTATTTTTGGGCTTTTGGATGATCAAACATTATTTAACCTCGGTCTCAGCCCCCTTAATCCAGCAGGTAGTCCCCCATAATCAGTTGATCTTGCATTATTTTTCTTCTGACTTTAACCTTTTCTATCGTAGAGATGACTTTGGAAGAATGCAACCGTTTGTCCAAAGAGATCATGTCTCTCAAGAGGAAGGACAGCTCTATCGGGAAACCATCAAACAAAGCTCATTCTAAAGAGCCGACCTCGGCCATGCTGATCCAGGCCATGCCTATCCTAGAACCCGTTGTGGTGGTGCCAATCCCAACCATGCCCGATGAAGCCACTCCTCTTGTGCCTCTTGAGCAAGGGAAGGTTGTGGAGAAGAAGAAGAGGAAGGATAAAAATGGCATCACCAAGAGGGTCAGGAGAAAATTCAAATGCTTTAGTGGCGAGAGGTCTAGCTAGGGGCTAGATTCTTTGGACGATCGAGCGATCATCCAATCTCTAATGGAGGGCAGCATCCTCCCGCATATCATTGACAAGATGATCCAGATGGAGAATGCGGAGAGGTTCAATGAGTCTTTCGCTGCCTTTCTTGAGGTAATTGATTCTCCCTGATCTTGATCAAATGTTGGGCATACTTTTGAGGTTCTGACTTCATTTCTCTCTGTTCTGTAGCTAGAACATTACTTGTTTGCCCATTCGAAGGTAGCAGATCTCTATCATGCCGAGGCTTCTAAAGCCCTTCAGGAGGCTTGGGTGGAGACCAAGAAGGTTCGGGCCGAGGTTGACTATTTGAAGAAGGCCTCGAAGGTTCAATCCTCAGAAGTTGAGCACCTTCGGGGGGCACTGCGAAAGGTAGAAGAAGCAGTGGTGGAATTGAAGGCTACCTTAGCTCTTGCGAAAGAGAAGATGAAGAAACTTGAAGAGAAGGTTGGAGCTAAATGGGAGTGGGCTATTGAGGTCTTCAAGTCCTTCAAGGCTATGGAGGACATCAAGATCGCTTTCACCCAAGAAGCTTTCCTGAAGGGGTTCGAGATCTACATGATGGTTGCAAAGAACTTTTCGGATGTGGATCTCAATCTTCTAACAGACGAGCCTAATGATGAAGTGGGTCCTTCCAATGTCGGTGCTGCCTCCCCGATTGTCGATCATGCCCCCAAAGATTTTGAACTTGCGGTTGTAATCCCCGAGTCTACTCCCGAGGTCGTGGAGAATGCACCGACCATGCCTGCTGCCATGCCTCCCGAGGTTGAAAACTTTTGATAATTGTATATATATATATTTTCTTTGATGTACACAATTCATTTTGAGTAATGAATTTTTTCTTTTTATACTTGCATTATGGTTTGTGTTGTTTAGAACCCCTCTAGCAATCAAAGCCGTGATCCATCATCCCCACTGGAGGCTACACCACTATCTCAAGCCATTCCTCTAAAATTCATGATAAAACACTTGAAAAAGAAGCTCATCACTTGAAGAAGAAATCGAAGAAAATTGAAGACGAGCTTTAAAAATTTAGAAAGAGCTACTCCAAGGCTATGGTTGAGGTTACCTGCCTTCAAAATTTACACAAGAAGGATTTCATGAACTATAACAGGAAGAACAGTAACTTTGAGATGGAGCTTGGAGAAGTCAAGAAGTGCGCTAGTGATAAGTCCTGGATGTGGACTATGAGAGTGAGCTCTCTCGAGGCCGAGCTTAATGTCGTGAGAGAGAAGATTCATTTACTAGAGGAAAGCTCATCGTGGTCCTCTGACAGGGAGTAGTATGATTGGGATTGGTCGAAAAAGTTTTTCGACCTCCAGAAGCAACTTCATGACACCAAAGTTTAGCATAACGATTATCGACTTTGCTGGGTGAAGAAAATGTCCCAGCTCAAACACAAGCTCAAAGTAGCCAATGATGTGGTGGCTCATCTTTGAAAGATATTAGCCGATAATCAGGAGGTTGGTGCCAGCCGAGAGTCAAAATAGCTTGCCTCTTTAAGGTGGCCCTTTGGTGATCTTTTCGACCTATACAGAAAGGAGAAGGCTGAACTTCAATAACTAAAGATGCAAATGACTTATGAGCAGCAAGCTATTAAAGATGTGGAGACTGAGTTAGCTATCTTAAGGAAGAGGTTGCGTGAATCAAAGGATGATTGCCGAAGGGCTAATAACTTGTTTCATGAGAGCTTGCTAGAGAGGAAGGAGCTTGAAGAAGAAGTCGTTAGCTTGAAGCAATCTATTATGATGGCCAGGGTCAATAGCCCGAAGTCTGAAGAATCTAGTCCTCCATAGGACTTAATCTTTTTCCTCATTTTGTACATGGTCTTATGGATCTTTACTTTGTAATAGACTTCGACTTCAATGAAATGGCGCTTCCTTCAATTATCTCCTTATTTTGTGTGGATTTGATGCTTGCCAATTTTTTTATTTTTTCCATTTTATTTATTGAAAAAATATATTTTTCCTATCTTAGAAAATTGGAGGTCTTTATCCATGTTAGGTCAAGATTCTCCTCTTGTTCCTAACATGGTTAGCATTCATTCTTTTTAGGATGAGATCCTCCTCCTATTCCTGATAAAGTTGCTGGGGTACAAAAGGGCTATTGTAAGGGCCTCTTCTCTCCTCCTATCTTAAATAATCCAAGGTTTTTATCCACACTAGGATGAGGTTCTTGTTAGATGTGTACCGTAGAAGCCATATTGGCTACACACTTGTAATATACTTCTAAGGGTAATTTTATAATTTTGACTATAATTAATAAAAGAATTATTTTCTATCATAGTGTATATTTAAAGTGTCTGTGATACGTCCTTTGAGTTAATGATAATGACAATTCATATGTTCAAGAGTTGAAAATTTAAGACATTAATTTTCATAATTAACTCATAAATAGCTTCCGACCGTAGGATCATCTCAAGGATGGTGATCGATCTAGAAGGTTGGTGTACAATCACTTTCTTAGGATAGATGTGTCTTGAGTCTACGACATGAAAACACTAGAGCGAGAGTACAGATACTCATTACAGAATGAGGGCACTGAGCGTGACCACCTCGAGCAGTCAGAAGAAAGTCTACCTTCTCGTCGATGACTGACTCGATGCTGTAGTGGTGTGTCTAGTTCTTTGATCTAAGGTGCATCGATAGTTTACCTTAAGGGTGTTATAGTTTGACTACACCATAACTCGATCTCCTAGTCATTCAAAATCCTGAGGTGTATGTTGGGTATAACATGTTCATTATAGAAGTTGGATTGCATCAATAGGGGATCTATCTATCTCGATAGATGAGAAGCAGCCCTATGATAATCATGAGCTTGAGTCCTTAAGCCCATGGTCATGGTAAAGTAAAGATGATAGAAGAAGTTTCTATTAGAATTTCATATTGAACTTGAATCAAATGATTAATTCATATGATGGATATTAGGTTTGACGAGTTTACCTTAACCCTAATCCTATCGAAGCTCAAGATAGAAGAATCCAATCACACATGTTGCTGCAGCAGAAGGTTCACTTTCGATTCTGATGGGTTGCCACCATATACTGCTAGGTATCACTGCTGGATTTTGAGAGCAATTAGAATGATTTAGATGATCGATCATTCTAATTGTATGAATCAGAAAAGTTCTAGCCTATCAAAAGTTATTTCGATGATGTCGATGATAGAGATCATAACATATCTCATTACCATACGGAACTAAACCTAACTAGGTCATGCAAATAAGGGTTTGGATTTGGATGTCATCAATTGGACTAACCAAGTTCAATTGATTTGGATTATATCTAATTAGGTTCAAGAAAATCATGCTAGCACATGATTGAGCCTAACTTTCTTCTTTTATAATCATTTTGGTTCATCTCAGCTAAGCCAAATTTGTTTGGGCTTACTCAAAAACTTTGTCTTAGTCTAACTAGAGCTTGTCTAGATCAGAAAAAGATTGTCTTAATTCATTAGATGGATTTAAGACACCACCTACCAATTTCTGTCATATGCTCATTCCTGTTTTTGGACATAGGTCAATAGTTGACCCTAGACACTTGGACATAGGACCATTTGTCATGCACCTATAAGAGAGCACTTGCGGTTCTTGTCCCCCTACTAAAAGAAGTAAGAGAGGGGGTGCATGCAACCCTAGGCATGCACCTCCTATAGATAAGGGATGGAGTCTCGTACAGATGGGACTCTAGGGTTTCTTGATGGTTTTAAATTCCTAGGCGCCCAAGCCTTTTGATTTATCCAGTCTTGGTGCCACCTATGTAGATTTTTGAGGGACTCTCATCTGATTGGATTAGATGACATCATCCCACCAAATAGATTTAGATATGATTGAATGAAGGCCTCTGATTGGTCAGGATGATGTGGCACTACATGGCGCAGTAGGGTCTATTTAAATCCCGTCTGTGCCTAGGGTTGAGAGGTCTTGCAAAATTCCCATGCCCCAAGGCTATCTCTCTCTCTCTCTTCCATGCCCCATCTAATTTTGTCTCTCTCCTCTCCATGCCCAAGGAGTTGGGCATGGGTTCATGTAACATCCAAGGTAGAAAGGCATCCAGATCAGGAAGAAGGCAGCATTATTGAAAGAGATGACTGCTGCTTCTTCAAAAGAAGTTTTGAAGAACTTCAAGATCAGATCCAGATCTAATTTTTCAAGAAGAAATTTAGCAAGAGATGACCTCCAAATCCTATCCGAGTGGACACTGGTAGAGGCCAGGCGTGTGCGTGGCTCCTTCTAGAACCTCAGCATCAATTAGGATCATCATAGGATAATCTGATTACCCAAAATAAGGTATAAAATTAAATTAGATTTAATTTTATTTTTATTTTATAATATTAGATCTTTAGGATTAGATCCAAAATATTTTAGATCTAATTTTAAAATTTTAAAAATTTTAAAAATTTTAAAAATTTTAAAAATTTTAGATCCAAAATAAGGATAAAAATTTTAAAATACTTCTTCAGATCCAATCAGATCTGAACGATCCTGTGCTGGGAAAATAGCATTTTTTCTTCAACTGATATCAGAGCTGCATTAGTAGTTCATCAGATCTATTTTAGATCTAATTTATTTTTATTTATAATCTAATATTATATAATTTTAGATGTCACATTAGATGTGATTAGATTTAAAATAAAAAAATTAAAATTAGAATGATTAGATCTACAATGCATAAGATGCACGACAAGACTAGGTATAGAATAGTTCTATGTGTATTCTAGCATAATCATGTCTTTAATTTGATTAAAAATAATTTTAGATCTATTTAATTTTTATTTATCTAAAGTTATAATTGTTACAACAAGATTTGAAAAATAGAAAATAGAGTTTTAATTTTTTTTCATACGAGATATGAAAGATGCATGCTTAAACTAGTTATAGAATAGTTCTATAAAATATCTAGAATAGTTTTGTTTGATGTGATCAAATTTAAATTTTATTTTTTAGATATTATATGTGATATATCAGATCTAATAGCATACATGTTTAATTTAGTTATGATACACGAGATGTATGCAAAATATATATAAGTTAAATCATTAATTGTATATGCGATATATGATTTAGATCTAACTAGTTTTATAGTTGAAATTATATTTTTGATTAAAGCATTCCCCTTGGCCATCCCATCATAAGAATAAAATAGGATTTAGAGGCCTTCTCCTACCATTCGATGGGGTTTTCTTATGGTGTGTAGAGATGCTGTGCATTCATCCTTAATCAAAAATTAAAACTTTTTTTTTGTAAAATTCTAGATCCTGAAACCCTAAAATTTTGTTACATATTTTATTCATGAATCCAAAACTTAATTAAAAATTAAGTTTATAAAATTAATTAGATCTAAAAATTATAAATTTTTAGATCTAAGATATATTCATAAAATTCGGTTCAGGCTTAGGTAGCTCAATTAGGTCTAGTGGTTGATCAAATCGAATCAAGAGTTGGTTAGGTGGGATCAAAGAAAGCTTAGATTTGACCAGCCTAATAGGATTAAGTTTGGGTCAAGATCAAATCACATTGAGATGTGACTCGATTAAGTTAAGACCAAATTTGGCTCCATGGTTCGAGCCTGGATTATAGACTTACCTAATTGATTCTGATTCGATAATTTGGTGTCTAAAGTAAGTCTGACAGATACGATCGATTGACTTTTAATTAGGAGCTACTCAATCTCAATGCATTCTTATTGAGTTAATAGCATATCCCTTCCACCGATCTCACTTATCTGGCCATTTATGTTGACCCAGTTCTGATTTGAGGTGGCTAATAATTCAAGCCAACCCATGCCACTTGGTTAGTCATAATTGTTATGACTAAGTCAAGTCAAGTTTAAAGAAAGCTAAATTAAATCATTCTAAGAAAATATTAAGTCTAAGATCTTCCACCATTGTAGATGTATGAGCCCTTCCTAGGATTGATTATTCTCGATTGGATATAGTAGTTCAGTTACACCAGGAAGATGCAACTATGTCTATTAGGCATTGGATGCTATGGATTGGGCTCAATATTCTGCATACGGTGAGGGATCCAATCAGAAATCTAATTCATACAAATGATGGATCTGACTTAACTAAGGAATGGAGCAATATTTCGGACACGGTGAACTTCATGAATTAGAGATCAGGTTTGGGTGCACCATGATTAGAGAATCATTGGACAAGAGTTGTCCACTCATCGATTGACCCATCATCAATAACTATTAAGTGAGGTGGTGAGCCAGTCGGTAGGACCACACCACCCACCAGAAATCAATAATCATAAAAATTTTTGCATCTTTGCCCAGAGAGTAGAAGGACACAAGAAAATAGTGGGAGCCTAATTTATTTAAAAATAAAACTTCTAAATAAATTGATCAAGTCTAGTTATAAAATCTAACTAGAAATTTTGACTCTCTATAGGAAGATGTCTACATCCAACCCACTAGCTCATATCCTGGACACCCATAGACTGACCGAATCCAACTATAAGGATTGGCTCTGAAATGTTAAAATTATTTTGGATTCTAAGAAGTTGACTCATGTGTTAGAACAGGATCTTCCCACCTTACCTGTCTGTCCATCCACTGATCAGAGAGTGTCTCTCAAGAAATGGATGGATGAAGATAATAAAGCTAGGTATTACATGTTGGGCTTAATGTCAGATGAGCTCCAGTACCAACATGAAGATATTAAGACTAGCTGTCAAATGTTGGCTCACCTGCAAGAGTTGTTTGGTGAACAGAGTCATGCAACCAAATATCAAGTCACTAAGAGACTATTTAAGGCTCGGATGCATGATGGACAATCGATCCAAGATCATTGTCTGATGATGATCAAGGACTTAGAAGAGCTTAAGAAGTTTAGTGTCAAGTTAGATTAGGATCTATAGATTGATATAATTTTGCAGTCCTTGACTGATGCATTTGGACAGTTCATTATGAACTACTATATGCATAAACTTCGGAATACCTTGGCTGAACTCATGAACATGCTGGTTACTATTGAGCTTTCTATGAAAGGTTCTAAAGGCTCAGTACTTGCTATGGAGCAGACTTCTTTCAAGAAAAAATCTTTCGGGAAGAAGAAGAAGTCCATAAAGAAGCAGAAGATGGATGGTGGGAAGAAGAAGGGGCAGAGCCAAAGAAGAAAGCCGACAAGAAAAAATGTTTCCATTACAATACTGACAACCATTGAAAGCGGAACTGCCCTTTACACCTGGCTAGCCTGAAGAACAAGAAGGAGACAGGTCCTTCTGGAGGTATGCTCATTATAGAATCTAACCTTATGATTTCTTCTACATCCAATTAGGTGCTTGACTCTAGTTCTAGTGCTCACATGAGCACTTCTATGCAGGGTCTTATAGATAACAGAAGGCTGAGGGATGGTGAGATTATCCTATGTACCAAAAATAGAGCAAGAGTTGCTGCTATGGCCTTGGGAACCTACCCTCTGCGATTACCATCAAGATTAGATTTAGATCTTAGGGACTATTTTTATGTGCTTGCAGCAAGCAAAAAATTTTTTTTTATTTCATGTTTAGCACAAGAAGGCTATGTAATTAATTTTCTTAAGGACTATTATAATATTCTTTATAAAAAAAAATGTATAAGTAGTTTTCTTATAAATGGTCTCTATCAGTTACATATTAATATTTTTATTTTTAATATCGAGCAAAATGCGAGTGCCATAGATCAAAGTGACCTAAGGATAGTCTAAATGATAGGTATCTTTGGTACCTTAGGCTAGGTTATATAGTTGATGACAGGATTAACAAATTGAAGAAATCTGGGCTATTGAATTTGTTGACTTTTGAGTCATATCCAATTTATGAATAATGCATTCACGGCAAAATGACCAAGCTCCCTTTTATAGGACATGGGGAAAGGGCCACAGACCTGCTTGCCCTATTATATACTAATGTATGCAGCCTATTTAATGTGCCAGACAGCCCATTTGATATGCCAGCTAGGGGCAATTACATCTACTTCGTCATCTTTATCAATGATTTATCTCGATACGGGTATGTGTATTGATGCAACATAAGTTTGAAACTTTTAAAAAGTTCAAGGAATTCAAACTCGAAGTAGAAAAGCAAACAAAAAAATCCATTAAAGTTCTTCGATCAGATCGAGGTTGCGAATACCTTAGCTAGGAATTCCTATGTTGAAAAATGTGTCCTAAAGCCAATCATCTAAGTAGTAGGTGATTGGAATTAGTATATGAATTATCTAATAATAATAGTTATTTGGTTGGTTCATCATAAAAGTTCTATCTTCCTTAAATGAACTCCTAAATTATGATGATGTCCTTAGAACTACAATCAATTGCTAAAAGAGGATTTATCGGATGGTTTTTAAATTATTCACAATCAAATGATAAGTTATTAATAAGGACAATAACTTATCGAGTATAGATCGCTGTATGCCATATGCGTTGGTTGTCCTCGTAACTAAGTAGTGTGAAAATACTGGTATGGCATCCAGATAAGATGTAAGAGTACATCTGCACTGAACGTGACCAATATAGCACTCTACTGTCAAGAGTAGCTAGCTAAGGCCAATGGATATAAGTGTCCCTCCGACCTAAGATTACCACGGTGACTTGCAAGCAACTCACTATGCTTTGATGCCGGACTGCCTGTATTTCTAATTTAGGTTCGAAAGATTTATAGTCAAGTACTTATAAAGTCGGTGAATGAGTCAAGATGGGATTGACCACTCTTGATTAACTATAGGAAGAGAATGACTCGCTATATTTTAATTTAGCAAAACCTAGACCAGGGTAATCCTCGTGAGGTGTCACGAGTTTGCAAAATTTTGAGACACAATAACGATAACTTGTATGAGTGCTGACAATATACTCGATGTCATCTTGAGCATTATTGATCAAAAGAATAAATTATATGGTAACCACGGGCCAGGGTTCTAAGAATGTTGCTTTGCATACATTCGACCTATCTGGACATCGAAAAATATTGCTAGATGGTAACTTTAATTGGTACAAAAATTAGTTCTTGTGCTATTGGCTTAGGTTTGAACCTATGGGGTCACACACGTTAGAGCTTGTAATCTGATCGGATGGATCATCGATGTTTGAGAATTGTTTTGAGGTCAAACATTCAATGCAATTGATGTTTGACCTAATGTAAGTTTTGCATGAGGATTGATTAGCAATTAGATTGCTAATTGGCTCAATTTGATTGAGCAATCGGACTGAGATCAACTCTAATTGAATTAGACTCAATTAGAATTGGTTTGAACTTAATTGGGTTAAGTCTAATTGGTTTACTGGATAAGCCAACTGCAAGGGAAAATCAATTCCTAGTTGGACTAGGATTTAAGTGCATCTAATTCCAAATTAACTTTGGATTTAAATCAGAATTAAATCTCGATTTAATCTGATTTAATTGGGCTCCTAGTTGGACTAGGATGATCATTAATTGGGTTTCATTTAATCTAGTTTAAATAAAATTTAAATTAGATTTAAAATAATTTTGATCTAGTCAAACAAGAGGAGTCCCAGTTGGACTGGGACTCTCTCTCTTTCTCTTACACCTAAGAAAGCCCACGCCCACCTATTTCTTTTTTGAAGTTTATGTATAATTTTCCATGCCTAAGAGCTTCTCCATGCCCCACTAATTTAGATTTTTTAGAGTTTGTTTTGACTTGGTCAAAACTAGAAAGAGTTTGGGATTTATTTCCTACTTGGAAGAGTCCCCTTTGACCAAATCTCTTCCTTCTTATTTTGGATTCCTCTTCCCACATCCTCCTTTTGTGTTCCACCTCTTTTTTCTTTTGTTTTGTGCATAAGAATTAGTGGTTACATGAAAAAATAAGTCGGTGGGGTGTCCAACTCGGCATCCAAGAGTTGGACGCCCCATAGAAGTTCGCCATTTGACTAGGTTTTGACCTAGTCTTGCAATAAAAAGGGGCACCTCCTTTAAGATGGCTAGAAGATGTGATAAATTCCAAAAAAATAATGAAAAATCAGAGGAGAAGGAGGAGAAGGCATGGAGGATTTGTGGTGTTAAGAATCCTCAATAAGAGCCCTCAATTAAGACATCAAAAGTTGATGTCTTGAAGAGACAAGGCAAGTGAAGATTGTCTTCTCTTACATTTTTCTTTTATGTTTCTCTCTTTTTATTTTATTTATATTTTTTATATTATAAAAATCTAATAGAGTGAGAGAATTTTGGTGTGGGGATGAGTGCTCCAAGTTGTTGGGGCATGGTGTTAATTTTTTGGACATGATCTGATCATGTCCTAATGAGAGAAGGAGAATAAGAGAAAGGTCTTCTCTTAGGGTTTCTTGGAGAACCTTTTCTCTCCAATTTTTGTAAAAAATTTATATGATGAAAATTAAAAATATTAGATCTAAAAACTTAAGAAAAATCCTAGACGAGAAGATCTCCTCTTGTCTTAGCATAGGGATATTTTCAAGACATCAACCGTTGATGTCCTGAAGGAGAAGATTTATCTTTGCTTAGGATTTATTTTTTCATGTTCTTATTTTCTAATTTTTGGGAGATCCAAGGGTTGGATTTGTTCCTTGTTCCTCCTCATGTTCTTCATATCTTGGAGTGTCCAAGAGATCCGAAGAACATGTATTTGATTAACCATCAGGAGGGATCTGCGAGAAGCTAGCATTTCGAGCTGACCTTCATTCGACGAACCTTCGATCTGTGTTGCAAGTTCGTGTGGATCACCTATAGAGGTTAGATGCTTGTGTGGCTCTAAAGACAATAATGGATTTAACTACAGAGTTCTTGACCCACCCAAAGGTAAGAGATCTGATCTCTTGGTGACCTAAATGGAATCTAGGGTTAGATCTAGGTATTGATATGATCAATTCCACTTATGATTAATTTAATTTCATATTTATATTTACATCATAACATGTTATAGATCCTTGATGTAGAATTTTGTAATTTGATTACATGCATGTTGTAGATTAAATAGTTTAATCCCTGTCTTCTACTGCTCTATATTTTGAAAAAGTTTTGAAATCTATGTGTGAAATCCTACATGTTTCTCAACATCCTAGACTATCTTAAGGACAATAGCATAGTCTCTCAATGAACTCCACTTGGAACACCTCAACTGAATGGGGTTTTAGAATGGAGATACCAGACCATATTAGATATGGTCCGATCCATGATGAGTTTTATAGACCTTCCTGAGTTTTTTTGGGGACATAGTCTGATGACTGCTATATATTTACTGAATAGGGTTTTCTCTAAGATCGCTCCTACCACACCGTATGAGATATGGCATGGTAAGAAACCAAGTCTGAGTCATCTCAGAATTTGGGATTATTCGGTCCATGTCAAGAGACAACAAATGGATAAATTAGAGTCTTGGTCCTTTAGAGCTTAGTTTATTAGATATCCTAAAGAGTCATTAGGATATTATTTCTATCCCCTAAAAGATCATAATGTGATTGTGAATCGACATGCCATCTTTCTTAAAAAATAGTTTATTCTAGATGGTGGCATCGAAAGATAGATTAGACTCAAAGAAAAAGTCTCCGATGAGAAACAAGCTAAGAAACCTATGGAACCCAATCAGATTGAGCCAACCTAAACACTACCTCCTCCACCTCGTAGATCAAGTAGAATTTTCCATCCTCGTAAAAGGTAGTTAGGTACTATATCAGAAGACGCAGAGAAAATGTTCATCACAGAAAATGAGGTTTATGGTGATGATCCCAAAACTTATGATGAGGTGATATCAGATATCGACTCCAAGAAATAGTTAGAGGCAATAAGGTCAGAGATTGACTCAATGTATTCAAACTAGTCTGGACCTTGGTAGATCCACCTAAAGGTATAGTACTTATTGGGTGTAATTAGATCTTCAAGAGAAAGATAGGTGCCGATGGAAATGTAGAGACATTCAATGTAAGGCTCGTAGCCAAAGGGTATAGTCAGCATGTAGGCGTTGACTGTCAGGATACTTTTTCATCAGTAGCCATACTCAAATCCATCCGTACATTGCTTACTGTTGTAGCCTATTTTGATTATGAAATATGGTAAATGGACGTGAAAATGGTATTCTTAAATGGATATCTTGAGGAAGATATTTATATGGAACAGCCACTAGGTTTTACATCTAGTGATAATGATCATAAAGTATGTAAGCTGCAAAGGTCCATATATGGACTTAAGCAAGCATCTCAGTGCTGGAATGCTCATTTCAATGATGTAACCAAATCATTTGGATTCATCAAGAATGAGGAGTCTTGTATTTTCAAAAAGATCAGTAAGAGCACTACTGTCTTCCTCGTACTATACGTGGATGACATCCTCCTAATTAGAAATGATATTCTCATGTTGACTACAGTCAAAATATGGTTGTCTAAGGAATTCTCTATAAAAGATCTAAGAGAAGCATCCTTTATTCTGAGAATTAAGGTCTATAGGGATAGACCGAATAAAATGCTGGGTCTCTCATACAAAACGTACATAGAGGAGGTGCTAAAATGGTTTCGCATGAAAAACTCCAAGAGGGGATTAGTACCCTTCAGACATGGCATTCATCTTTCCAAGAAGATGTGCCCTAGCACACCTAAGAAGATTGAACACATGAGCAAGATCCCTTATGCTTCAGCAATAGGGAGCCTCATGTATGCCATGCTATGTACACAACCTGATATTGTCCATGATATGAGTGTCACGAGCAAGTATCAATCAAATCCAAATGAAGAGCACTGGACTTTTATGAAATATATTTTTAAGTACTTGAGAAGGACTAAGGATACATTTTTAGTCTTTGATAATGGAGAACTCCAGATCCAGGGATATACAGACTTAGATTTTCTATCCAATATAGATGATTGAAAGTCAACTTCTGGAAGTCTATTTATTTATAATGGTAGAGCTATCAGTTGGAAGAGTTCCAAATTGATGGTGATAGAAAACTCCACCATGAAAGCAGAGTACATCGCTGCATTGGAGGCTAGAAAATAGATATTTTGATATAAGAAGTTCACCATAGAGCTCGAAGTGATGCCAACAAATGCTGCCCCTTTGTATTGCGACAATAATGGCACCATAGCACTAGCTAAGAAGCCGAGGTCTCACCAAAAATTTAAGCACATCGAGCGGCAATACCATCTAATCCATGATTACCTTGAGAAGGGATACATCGAGGTCAAGAGAGTCAACACTACAAATAATGTGGCTGATGTTAGATATGAGTGCCCTAGAAGCTAGAATTGGCAGACACTTGTAATACACTTCTAAGGATAAAATTATAATTTTGATTATAAATAATAAAATGGGTTATTTTCTATCGCATAAGTGTATTTAGTGTCTGTGATACATCCCTTGAGTTAATGGTAATGATAATTCATATTTTTAAGAGTTAAAAATTTAAGACAAGAATTTTCATTATTAACTCATAAAATGCTCCTGACCGTAGGATCATCATGAGGATGGTGATTGATCTAGAAGGTTAGTATACAATCGCTTCTTTGTAGTAGATGAGTCTTAAGTCTATGGTGTAGAGACACCGAAACAAGAGTATAGGTACTCATTAGAAAACGAGGGCACCGAGCCTGACCACCTCGAGTAGTCATAAGAAAGTCTACCTTCTCGTCGATGACTGACTCGATGCTGCAGTCATATGTCTAGTTCTTTGACCTAAGGTGCATCGGTAGTTCACCTTGAGGGTGTTATAGTTTGACTACACCATGAGTCGATCTCCTAGCCATTCAAAATCCTGAGGTGTATGTTGGCTATAGCATGTTCATTGTAGGAATTGGATTGCACCAAGATGAAATCTATCTACCTTGGTAGGATGAGAAGCAGCCCTATGATGATCATGAGAATCAAGTCCATAAGCCCATAGCCATGGCACAGAGAGTGTGAAATAATAGAAAGAGTTTCTATTAAGGTATTCACAACGGACTTGAATCGAATGATTAAATCATATGATAGAAATTAGGGTTTGACGAGTTCACCTTAACCCTAATCTGATCGGAGCTCAAGATAGAAGAATTTAATCACACAAGTAGTTACACCAAGAGGTTCATTTTCAGTTTTGATGGGTTGCCACCATATGCTGCTAGATGTCACTGATGGATTTTGGGAGCAATTAGAATGATTTAGATGATCGATCATTCCAAGTTGTCTGAATCAGAAGAGTTCTGATCCATCAAAAGGAGTTTCGATGATGGAGATGATGGAGATCATGACATATCCCATTACCGTGCAGAACTAAACCTAATTAGATCACACAAATAAAGGTTTGGATCTGGATATCATCAATTGGACTTACCTAGTTCAATTAATTTGAATAAGATTCAATTAGGTTCAAGAAAATCATGCTACCACATAATTGAGCCTAACGTTCTCCTTTTTCTATCATAAAAGTTATCTCGACTGAGCCAAATGAGTTTGTGCTCACTCAGGTACCTTTACCTGGTCTGACTGAAGCTTGTCCAAGTTAGAAAAGGATTGTCCTAATTTATGAGATAAATTTGAGACAACACCTACCATTTTCTATCATCTGCTAATTCTAAAACTTTGACTTGGTCAAACATTGACCTTTGACCCTTGGAAATCTGCCCATGTGTCATGCACTTATTGGAGAGTAGATAGGGGCTTGTCCCCTCTCTGGAAATTGGAAAGAAGGAGGCACACGCCTTGAATGGCGTGCGTCCATGGATAGGGGTTGCTTCTTGGTTTCTACTTAGGTGGCCCTTGGGTATCTACTTTGACCAGTCTTAAGCACCATCTAAGAATGAACCTATGGGTCTCTCATCTAATTGGATCAAGTGATGTCATCCCACCAATCAGATTTAGATCTGATTGCACGAAGCAACATGATTGGCTGGGGTGATGCAGCGCTGCATGGCGCAGCAGAGTCTATAAAAAGACCCTATCTGCACCCACTTTTGAGAACTCCACCTCCAAGCCACGCCCCAAGGCTGCCCCTCTCCCTTCTCCATGCCACCATCTAACCCTCTCTCTCCTCTCCATGCTCAAGAAAATTGGGCCTTCAGATTAGTGCAAGTCAGGCAAGGAAAGGCTGACGAAAAAGGAAGAAGGCAGCACTGCTGCAGAGACGATGGATGATCTTCAGAAGAAGTTTTGAAGATTCTCCAAATCAGATCCAGATTTGATTTTTGGAGAAAAGAAAGAAAAGAAGAAGATCTCCAGATCCAGCCTGAGTGGATATCGGTAGAGGCCAGGCGCTTGCGTGGCTAGATCCAGAACCTCAGAGCTTCGACAGGATCATCAATGGATAATCAGATTACCTAGAATCAAGATAAAATTAATTCAAAATTAATTTAGTTTTATTTTCTTATTCATCAGATCATAAAATTAGATCTAAAAAGTCTCAAATCTGATTAGGTTCTAAGAGGTGATTTTTGAAATATGCCTCTCGATCCAATCAGATCTAAACGAACCTGACCTAGAAAATCAGGATTTTTCTTCAGCTGACCCATTGACAAAGCCATTGAGCCGGTAGAAGATCGAAGCCCATCTTGAGAAGATGGGACTTAGATTTGTAGCTAATTTGCTTTAGGTCAAGTGGGAGTTTGTTAGATGCGTGCCCTAGAAGCTAGATTGGCTAAACACTTGTAATATACCTTTAAGGGTAATTTTATAATTTTAACTATAAATTAATAAAAGGGTTGTTTTCTATCATAGTGTATATTTAAAGTGTCTATGATACATCCTTTGAGTTAATGGTAATGATAATTCATATTTTCAAGAGTTAAAAATTTAAAACAAGAATTTTCATAATTAACTTATAAACAGCTCCCGACCGTAGGATCATCACGAGGATGGTAATCGATCCAAAAGGTTGGTGTACGATCATTTTCTTAGGATAGATGTGTCTTGAGTCTATGGTGTGGAGACACCGAAGCGAGTGTACAGACACTCGTTAGAGAATGAAGGCACTGAGCATGACCACCTCGGCAGTCATAAGAAAGTCTACCTTCTCATCGATGATTGACTCAATGCTACAGTGGTGTGTTCGGTTTATTTGATCTGAGGTGCATCAGTAGTTCATCTTGAGGGTGTTATAGTTGGACTATATCATAACTCGATCTCCTAGCCATTTGATATCCTAAGGTGTATGTTGGCTATAGCATGTTCATTGTAGGATATGGATTGCACCAATAGGGAATCTATCAACCTCGGTAGATGAGGAGAAGCTCTATGATAATCATGAGATTGAGTTCTTAAATCCATAGCCATGGTAGAGTGAAGATGATAGAAAGAGTTTCTATTAGAGTTTCACATTGAACTCAAATCAAATAATTAATTCATATGACGGATATTGGGTTTGATGAGTTCACCTTAACCCTAATCCTGTCAGGGCTTAAGATAGAAGAATCTAATCACATAGGTAGCTACACCGAGAGGTTCGCTTTCAGTTTTGATGAATTGCCACCATATACTGCTAGGTATCACTGATGGATTTTGTGAGCAATTAGAATAATTTAGATGATCGATCATTCTAATTGTATGAATCAAAAAAATTCTGGTCCATCGAAAGGTATTTCGATGATGTCAATAATAGAGATCGTGATATGTCTCATTACCATATGGAACTAAACCTAATTGGATCACACAAATAAGATTTTGGGTCTGGATGTCATCAATTAGACTAACCCAGTTTAATTAATTTAGATTAGATCCAATTAGGCTCAAGAAAATCGTGCTAGCACATGATTGAGCCTAACTTTCTCCATTTGTAATCATTTTGGTTCGTCTCAGTTGAGCCAAATTTGTTTGGACTTACTCAAGAACTTTATCTTAGTCTGACTGGAGCTTGTCGAGATTAGAAAAGGGTTATTTCAATTCATTAGATGGATTTAAGGCAACACCTATCAATTCCTATCACCTGCTAATTTTTATTTTTGGACATAGGTCAACAGTTAACCTTGGACACTTGGACATAGGGCCACATGTCATGCGCCTATAGGAGAGCACCTAGGGCTCTTGTCCCCCTGCAAAAAGAGGCAAGATAGAGAGTGCATGCCACCCTAGGCGTGCATCTCATATGGATAAGGGATGTAGTCTCATACAGTGGGACTCCAGGGTTTCTTGATGCTTTTAAATTCCTAGGTGCCAAAGCTTTTTGATTTATCCAGTCTTGTTACCACCTATGTGGATTTTTGAGGGACTCTCATCTAATTGGATCAGATGACATCATCCCAACATTCAGATTTAGATCTGATTGAATGAAGGCCTCTGATTGGTAGGGATGATGTGGCACTGCATGGCGCAGCAGGGTTTATTTAAACCCTATCTACGCCTAGGGTTGAGAGGTCTTGCATAATTCCCATGCCCTAAGGCTATCTCTCTCTCTCTCTTCCATGCCCCATCTAATCCTCTCTCTTCCCTCTCCATGCCCAAGGAGTTGGGCACAGGTTCAAGTAACATCCAAGGAAGAAAGGCACCCAGATCAGGAAGAAGGTAGCATTGCTGAAAGAGACGACTGCTGCTTCTTCAAAAGAAGTTTTGAAGAACTTCAAGATCAAATCTAAATCTAATTTTTGAAGAAAAAATTCAAAAGAAAAAGACCTCCAAGTCCTACCCGAGTGGACACCGGTAGAGGCCAAGCGCGTGTGTGGCTCCTTCCAGAATCTCAAGATTAATTAAGATCATCACAGGGTAATATGATTACTCGAAATAAGGTATAAAAATAAATTAGATTTAATTTTATTCTTATTTTATAATATCAAATCTTTAGGATTAGATCTGAGATATCTTAGATCTGATTAAAATTATAAAAAAAAATTTAAAATATTTTTTTAGATCTAATTAGATCTGAACGATCCTATGTCGGAAAAATAGGATTTTTTCTTCAGTTCTCCTCATGTTCCTAATATGGTTAGTATTCACCCTTATTAGGATGAGATCCTCCTCCTATTATTGAGAAGATTGCTAGGGCACAAAAGGGCCATTGTAAGGGCCTCTCTCCTCCTCCTATTTTAAATAACTGGAGGTCTTTATCCATATTAGGATGAGGTTCTTCGTCCATTCCTAACATGGTTAGAATTCATCCTTATCAGGATGAGGTCCTTCTCCTGTTCCTAATAAGATTGTTGGGACATAAAAGGATTATTATAAGAGCCTCTCCCCTCCTTCTATCTTAAATAATTGGAGATCTTTGTCTATATTAGGATGAGATTCTCCTTCTATTCCAAATGTTGTTAGCATTCACCCTTATCAAGTTAAGGTCCTCCTGCTCCTGACAAGATTGCTGGGGCATAAAAGAGACGTTGTAAGGGCCTCTCCCCTCCACTTTTCTTAAATAACCAAAGGTCTTCATCCATGTTAGACCAAGATTCTCCTCTTGTTCCTGATATGGTTGGTCTCGTTTAGTGATGAAGTTTAGAAGGTCATTTCCTGCCATCATAATTGTACACCATGAACAAAGATGTTAAAGCAAAAGAATTTTATTAAGATAGAATCATTGATAGTACATTCGTAGGTTCTTCGAGTTCCATGGTCGTGGAAGATCAGCTCCTTCAAGCCCTTTTAGATAATAAATACAAAGCCGGATGACTTTCTTGATTTCATATGAGTCTTCCCAATTTGGGACATGTTTTTCTTGATTTTGAGGTTGTGAGATGGCCGCTCACCAAAGCACCAAGTCCCCCACTTTGAATGCTTTGTCTTTAACCCTAAAATTATAGTAGTGGGCCACTTTCTGCTTGTAGGTTGCCATTCGAATTTGAGCCTCTTCTCACTTTTCCACCAACAAGTTGAGGTTAGTCCTGAGATCCTGTGAGTTGTGTTGTTCATTGAAGGCCACAATCCATGCTGATGGCAGTTTTAGCTCTATCGGGATGACTGCTTTTGTTCTGAAGGCTAAGACAAATGGAGTCTCCCCAGTTGGCAATCTTTGGATAGTTCAATATACCCAGATTACATGATAGAATTCATCCACCCAAGTTTCCTTCGCTCTTTCGAGTCTTGCTTTAATACCTTGCAATAGGATCCTGTTGGTTACCTCGGCCTCATCGTTTGTCTGTGGATGGACTACTGATGTAAAATTATGGGAGATATTCAAATTTTCATAGAACTTGATAAATTTTATTTCAGTAAACTATCGCCTATTATCTATTATAAGAATCTGAGGTAGGCTGAATTTGCAAACAATTGACGTTCAGATGAAGTCCCGCACCTTCGCTTCCATGATTTTTGCTAGGGGTTCGACCTCCACCCATTTTATGAAATAATCAATTGCCATCAGGAGGAACTTTCTTTTTCGGATGTTATGAAAAAGGGCCTGATTATATCCATTCTTCATTGTGCAAATGGCCATAGGGCACTCAGAAGGGTATGCTCAGAGGTCGGTTGTCTTTGAATACTGGCATTTCTTTGACACTGATCATATTTTCTGACATACTCTATAGAATCATGGTACATTATCGACCAATAGTAGTTGTGCCGAAGTAGTTAGTGAGATAGAGATCTAACCTCCAGACGACTTTCGTAGATTTCTTTATGCACTTCCCATAATAAAAAATTGGCCTCAGAAGGTTAGAGATATTTCAAAAGTGGTAAAAAATACGATCTTTTATATAACTTGCCTTCGTATAGAACATACTGAGAGGCTTGATTTCTAAGTTTTCAAGCTTTTTTTGGATCATAAGAAAGAATTCCATCTTAGAGATAAGCAACTAGCGGGTCGATCCAGCTGGGCTTATGGTCGACCTGCATTACGGATTGTGGCTCCTCCAAACTTGGGTGTTTCAGAACTTCAAAGAAAACCTCCTTAGGTAATTCAGTTGGAGCCAATGTGGCCAATTTAGAGAGAAGGTTGGTCCTGTCATTTTCTACTCTCAAAATGTGCTTAATGTCAAAATTTCTAAAGGAAGAAGTAAGACTCTTCAGTTTCACGAGATACCTCATCATGCTTTCCTCCTGGGCTTCATAATTACCACTAACATATCCCACCATGAATTGAGAGTCACTGTAAGCTTAGAGTCAATCTACTTCAAGTTCTTTGGCTATTCTCAACCCTACGATCAGAGCTTCATATTCTATCCTATTGTTTGTTATAGAAAATTCAAAATACAGTGCATATTCAACAATAACCCCCTCCGGGATAACCAAGATCAGCCTAGCACCTGCACTTGAAGCATTGGATGAGCCATCCATATTTAGTATCCAGAAGCCTTCAAGGAGGTCTGCTCTTTCTTTAGGATAGTTTGGCTGCAACCATGGAATACTGATTTCATTCTACTTGAGTTCGATCTCATCTAGAATAGTATATTCTTCTATAAAATCTACTAATATTTGAGCCTTGATTGACGGTCAAGGCTGAAAATTGATGTCAAACTTCGTAAGCTCAATTACCCATTTTGCAATTCTTTCGGAGGCATCTATTCGATGAAGAACTGACTTGATTGGTTGATTAGTAAGAAGAGTTATAGTATGCCCTTGAAAATAAGGTCAAAGTCTCCGGACTGCAATCAATAGAGCATAAGTTAGATTTTCTAACTTAGTGTACCTAATCTCAGCATCCCTTAAGATATGGTTTATATAGTAGATCAGCTGCTGAACTTTTGCTTCTTCTTTGACTAAGACCACTGTAAGGGCCACTGGGGAGACCACCAGGTACAAAAATAGTTCTTCTCTAAGTTTGAGCTTTGCCATTAGGGTAGGTGAGCTAAGGTAGTTCTTGAGATCTTTAAATGGTTGTTGATATTTGGCGGCCCAGCAGAAGTTCTTTGGCTATTTCAAAACTTGGAAGAAGGGCAAGCATCATTCAGCTGACCTCAAGACGAAGTAGTTTTGAGCTACCACCCTTCCTATTAGGCATTGAACTTTCTTTATTGATTTTGGCGCAGTCATTTCTTGAATGGCATGAATCTTCTCTGGATTTGTTTCAATTCCATGCTTCGACACCATGAACCCCAAAAACATTCCTAAAGTTATGCCGAAGGTGCACTTGATCAGGTTCAACTTCATCTTATATCTCCGAAGGGCACTGAAGGTCTCCTCAAGGTTGGCTATATGATTTGTTGAAGTCAACTTTTGGCAAGCATGTCATCTACATAAACCTTCATGTTGCAATTGATATGCTCTTTGAAGATTTTATTCACCAAGTGCTGATAGATTGCTCCTACATTTTTAAGCCCAAAAGGCATAACCCTATAAAAATAGAGACCACAATCAGTAATAAAAGCAATTTTCTCTTCATCTTCTAGGGCCATCTAAATTTGATTATAGCCAAAGAAGGCATCCATGAAAGTGAGGTCATGGCCCAAAGTTACGTCCACCAGTTAATCAATTCTGGATAGAAGATAGCTGATAAGTATCATAAATTCATCAATAAAATTATTAATTTATTAATTAATTCATATTAATTTTTAAGAATTAATGATCAATTTATATAAAATTTTTAAGAAATTAATATTTTTATTAATTAAAAAATTAATTAAAAAATAATAAAAATTAAAAAATAAAATTTTATTATTAATAGAAAGAGCTCATTTTTTTTATCATAATAAAATAAGTTTGAAGCAAAACGAAGCTAAAATAGAGAAGATATGAATTTCTAAAGATTAAAAAAATTAAATAAAAAAAGAAAAATGGCTTAGCTGGCTCCGCAGGCCAAGCTACCGAGCCAAGCCAAGCCGATGAAGCTAATGCATCCAAATATGCCAAGCCAAGCTGACTTAGCTGTGAAAGCTGTCAGTCGGTCCACGATCCAAACATGGACCGCTAGCTCAGTAGAAATCGACGAATCATAGAGCGACACTTGTTGGACCTAGACCCTTAAAGGGTGCACAGAAAATCTATCACAGCTCATAGGACATTTTAGACTTTTCACTCGACGATAAGAGATGCTGATTCATTGCGGTGTATGGTGCAGTCGGTCCACGCAGTCCATAGCTACAGTAATTGTGCGATCCAATGACCTATATTCGATCCGATGGAAATTCGATGGCCCACGACAAATCCTTCTTTGATTCGAATTCCATCAGTGATCTGGTACGATCCAATGGCCAAAAGACCAGTCGGTGAAGATCCAATGGTCCAGGAAGCTCCCGACTTGATTAAAACATCCAAAACTCGATCCGATGGCCAAATTTTTTTTTGATTAACTAAATCGGACGGCTAGAATTTAATTTGACCTAATTTAAGCTGATACGCATTCCAATCAATGGCTATATTTCATTCAGAGCAGCATAATTCAACTAAGACTTCTTGTAATTTGATTTTCACTCAGATTTTTTCATATTTTGATGATCAAAGAGCTCCTTAATCCCACATTGCCTAGAAGAAAACTCTCCAACTGTCTTAGCTCTATAAAAAGGACCTCAAGCCTCTAGAAGTCAATAGATCTGATTAAAAGAAAGCTTGGTGAAGCCACGCTATGGGTTAAAGGCTGCTTCAAAGTAATGGGTACCGAGAAGAAGAGCTAGACTTCTGCACCATCTTTCTGCCAATATCGATCGAAGATCAGAGATCAGGCTATTTTATTTTATTTTATTTTTTAAAATTTCATGTATTTAAATTCTAAAATTTTAATTAATAAATTTTTTTTTTTTTGCATTTTAATTTTAGCTCTTTATTTTTGTTGTAATTTAATTTCTACACTTTAATTATTACTTTTTATTTTATTGTAAGTAGATGCTAAGATCTAACTAGTAGATCTTAGTACCATGTTTAAATTTTTGTATCTTTTAATTTTTGCTTTTTATTTTTTGATTTTACTATTAATTTCAAAACTTTTTTTTTCTTTTTTTTCAAAAATTAAATATTTTAAATCTAAAAATACTATCTTTCCTATGGATTCGACCTGACTCACTACTATCTACATATTTTTAATTATTTTAAGAAGTCAGATTAAACTAATAAATATGGTGTCTTAATGACAACATCACGTTCCTATTAAGTTTTTGACGTCGTTATTGAAGATTATTTTTGATTTTTAATTTTAATTATTTTAATTTATTTTAAATAAATTAAAAATAATTACGATAAATGCACCAAGTTTTTGGTGCCATTATCGGGGAAGGCACGGACATTAAATTTTTGATCTCTTTGATTTTTCTATAAATAAATTATAAATAAATTTTTTATTTTCTTGTAAATATTGCTAGCTAACTTTTTTTTTATTTTGCAGAAGAAAAGGTTAAAGAGCAAAAAGAACCAAGACAAGGAACAAATTATTTAGTTTTGCTTGATGAGATCAATCCTAACCCTAGTCTTTTTATTTATTTATTTAATTATTTTATTTTTGAATTAAATTAAAATATATATATCCACTTAAATTTAATTTAAAATCTCATAAGATTAAAAATCCTAATTATTTAGAGCATGCATCATATTAGTTTTATTTTTATTTTTATTTTTTTTGGTGATTGCTGGAGGTAAGGTAATCCTTTTAGAATTCAATTAGTTGCATGCATCTAGTTTAAATTGCATAGAAGCCTTTGATTGAAATTTTTTGTGCATATTCTCATTAAATCAAATTAAGGATAATACCCAATTAAATAAGATAAGGTGGAGATTTGATCATCCTTTTTTAGCCTACAAACAACCAACCAGTATCTTGCATTGATTTAAGTCTTTAATTTTAAAATCAATTAGACATCAGCCCTAGAAACTCGAGCTTAATAAGATAAGGAACCCTAAGAGTTGAACCAGATTAGGGTTAGTCAATTTGACTGATGTCTAAGAAAGTGGTTTAGAAATGACTGGGTATGAAGAAAGATGGTTTCTAATTCATTTCATTCGTTTATCTGGCCAAGCACAATTGGTGTCTAAGGCAAGCAACGAGAGGACTCCTACTGACCTTACACTTACCTAGCTAGTTGATTGGCTGATCCTACACTTGGAGGGCTTGAAGGTGATCTTAACAGTTAGAAGCTGTCTAGATCTAGGATAATCCTTAGTCAAGATTGATTGACCAACTTGATTGCTAACCAACGTCAGACCTAATTAAACCTAATTCTTCTCTCTCTTCTTAGTTCTGAGACTCTTTAGCACCTTTTCTTTAGAATTTTTATTTCTTTTTTCTCTTCAAAAATAAAATAAAATAAAATAAAATTTAAATTAAATTAAATTAAACTAACTAAAAATATATTAAAATAAATAATTAAATTAAATTAAATTAAATTAAAAATAATAAATAAAATAATTAAAAAAATAAAATAATAAAATAATAAATATATATATATAAATTCTAAAAAAAATCTAAAAAATTTTGAATCATACACTAGGGTTACACTAATACATGCACGATAGAAAATCACTTTTTTTGATTTAGTTAAACTTAATTGAATGATTGATTCACATTAAACCAGATAATCAAATGGCTAATCTGAATCTAATAGTTCAAAAATTAGATGAAGTTGACCTTCTTGCCCAAAAATTAGATCAGCTCCTAATCCTAGGTCAACAATCTTCTGCACAATTTACATTACCTAGCCAAATCCATCATGCTGCATAGTTTTCACATTTTATCCAAGAACAAGTTCAAGCTACTCAAGGCTACTCCAAGCCAGTTAATAATCTCCTTTCAAATTCATATAACCAACATTGGAGTAACTACTCTAATTTTTCTTGGATATCCCAATAGACTCAGGCTCAGACCCAAATTTTATCTATCCAAAACTATCAAAATAGGCCCCAATACCAAATCTATGCCTATAATAATGGTCAGCCTAGTCAGTTTATCCGACCACCATATTATAACCTACTCTCATACCCACCTCCTCAACAGACCAATCTAGCTGACGATAGATTTAACCAACTTCAACAATTGATTCTGACTCAACAGCAATCTATCGCCAAGCTAGAAGCTCATATTGGACAACTAGTTGAGTCTAACACGAGGAGAGAACTAGATCAACTATCGAGCCTACCAATTTCAAACAATCCACCTAATGTCCACCAACCATTTGGATCAAGTTATCAATTTAATATCTCACTTAAGAATCTCCAATTTGATAATGCTAAAGTACCTTCTGAACTTAAAAGCTATAGGATTCTTATGGATCCATACCAAGATCAGGTGAGAGAGATTAGTACTGATGCTAGTTTCAGTTTAAATGAGATAGACATAAGAAGAAAGATAATAGATGATTTACCTAAAACCTATAAACCTAAAAGCCTGTTTCCTTCAACCTTAGAAGCAGATTCTTCTTACAAAAATCAAGAGACATATAATGAAGAGTCAACGGAGTTGTTTAAGCAAGATTACATTAATTTACCTTTAGAATTAGAATCATCCTTAGTCATCCTTTCGGCACCTATGTAATCAAACTTAACTACTAATACAAAAACTCTATTCATGAGTATTTTAGAAGAATAAATAGAAGAAATTCTTAATAAACATGGGTCTGAGAATGGGATCATAAATTATGTCCCAAAAATTAATAATGATTATATCAATAATCGGATTATAAATCAACTTTCTGAGATTGGTAATCCAAAACTATTAGAATTTATCAATCCAATATTCGGCATAGGATAGTAAGCTGTATTGTGTCTGGCTGAAGATGGTAAACTTAGGACTTATTGCGAGACAATCCAATATTTAGTTTTCTATCATTTAATTTATCTTTTTAGTTTATTTTCTTTTTAGAATAATCTGAATAAATTGGAGGGAGAGCTCAAATTTTCAAAGATATATGCTGGACCAAAAATGCACTGAGTCAGATATATTCTTTCATGTTCTTTATTACATTCTTTATTTTTTTTCTTCTCCATTGAGGACAATATCGATTAAGTTGGGGGGTAGAAAAATAAAAATTTTAAAATTTTAAGTCTTCAAAAAAAAATTAGTATTTAGTATTTAGACACCTGATTATGCCTAAGAATCAAATTAAACTAAGCATTTTTTAAAAAAAATTGATGCACAGATCAGAGAATCTGTGAGATATTGAGGAATCAAGTATTAACAAAATTCAATAAAGAGTTAAGTCTAGAATATAAAAAATTTTTTCTTTAAGCATTTCTAATTTTTTCTACTAGCATCAAAGAAAAATCTACTTTTTATGAGCTTGTGTAGGATAACTATACGTTTCATCATATAAAAAAAATTATTTTAATAAAATAATTTTTAAGTACTTCTCACTGAGTAACCGAGCCTCTTTGCCTAAGCAAGCATTGAGTTTTGCATCAAATAATGGGAAGAGCAAAGAAGCTCATTGTAAAGCTAGTCTTAACTCATAGCCTGTTTGATTTGAGCTAGTAAGCCAGAGGGATATTCTATACCTAGTCCCCTAAAATCAACTGGTTTGGAAGTTATTAGCCCAAGACTGGCTACATGGATCAAATAGAAAGCTTAAGGAGTTACGACACTCAATAATGGTACAACGTTAAAAAAAAAATATTGGTTTTTCATCGAGTAACCGGATCCCATTGCCTAAGTAAGCAATGATATTCGCATCAAAAAGTAGGCAATATAAAAATAAAAATCAATAAATGAAGGATAAAAGTAGCAATACACTTGCCTATAAGAAAGTTTAGACAAATCAGAGATAAAAATGGAATAATTTAGAAAAGATTTAGAAAAATTTAATATTCTTTACTTAATTTTTCTATTGATAAGTATTAATACTCTAATGATATGTCTCACTCAAGCTCTACTGAATATCAATGGCCATTTTGAAAACTGCTCAGGTAAAATTTGAAACTCAAAAGTTAAAAGATATTTAAAACTAAATTTTTTTTTTACTCGAGGATGAGCAAAGCTTAAGTTGGGAGGTGTGATAAGTATCATAAATTTATCAGTTTATATATAATATTTAAGAAATTAATATTTTTATTAATTAAAAAATATATAATTTTAAGAAATTAAATTTAAGAAATTAATATTTTTATTAATTAAAAAATAATAAAAATTAAAAAAATAAAATTTTATTATCAATAGAAAGAGCTTATTTTTTTTATCATAATAAAATAAGTTTGAAGCAAAATAGAGCTAAAACAGAGAAGATATGAATTTCTAAAGATAAAAAGAAAATTAAATAGAAAAAAAAATGGCTCAGCTGGCTTTGCAAGCCAAGCCACCAAGCTGAGCCAAGCCAATGAAGCCGGCACATCCAAATGTGCCAAGTCAAGCTGACTCAGTTGCAGAAGTCATCAGCCAGTCCACGATCCAGGCGTGGACCGCCAGCTCAATAGAAATCGGCAAATCACGGAGAAACACGTGGTGGACCTAGATTCTTAAAGGATTCACAGAAAATCTATCATGGCTCACAGGGCATTTTGGACTTTTCACTCGATAACAGGAGATGCTGATTCATTGTGATGTACGGTGCAGCCGATCCATGCGGTCCATAGCTACAGTAACTACGCGATCCAATGGCCTATGTTCGATCTGATGGAAATCCGATGGCCCACCATAAATCCTTCTTTGATTCGAATTCCATCAGTGATTTGGCACGATCCGATGGCCAAAAAACTAGTCGGTGAAGATCCAATGGTCCAGAAAGCTCTCGACATGATTAGAACATCCAGAACTCGATCTGATGGATAGATTTTCTCCTGATTAACTCAATCAAACGATCAAAATTTAATTCGACATGATTTGAGCCGATACGCATTCGATTTTGATAATTATTAGTCTGTTGGATTTCTATCAATGGCCAGATTTCATCCAGAGCAGCAAAATTCAATCAGAACTTCTTTTAATCTAACTTTTACTTAGATTTTTCCATATTTTGATGATCAAAGAGCTTCTTAGTCCCACATTGCCTAGAAAAAAACTCTCCAACTATCTTAGCTCTATAAAAAGGACCCCAGGCCTTTAGAAATCAATAGATCTAATTAGAGAAAAGCTTTGATATAGGATGAAGCCAGGCTACGGGTTAGAGACTACTTCAAAGCAACAGATGTCGAGAAGAAGAGCTGGACTTCTACACCATCTTTCTACCAATGTCGATCGAGAGATCAGGCTATTTTATTTTTTTTCTTTTTTTTTTAAATTCTATGTATTTAAATTTTAAAATTTTAATTAGTAAAAATTTTATTTTTTATACTTTAATTTTAGCTCTTTATTTTTGTTGTAATTTAATTTCTATACTTTAATTATTGCTTTTTATTTTACTACAAGTAGATGCTAAGATCTAACTAGTAGATCTTAGTACCAAGTTTAAATATCTACACCTTTCAATTTTTGCTTTTTATTTTTTGACTTCACTTTTAATTTCAAAACTTTTTTTTTTAAAAGTTAAAAATTTTAAATCTAAAAATATTACCTTCCTTATGGATTCAATCCGACTCACTGCTATCTATGTATTTTTAATTATTTTAAGAAATCAAATTAAATTGATAAACACGGTGTCTTAATGACAATATCACATTTCTATCAACAGATTCAGAATTTCTTTAAATAGCCGAAACTCTGTATACTTTTTAATCAGAATGTTTGTTAGATATATGTGCCCTAGAAGCCAGAATTGGCTGACACTTGTAATACACTTCTAGGGGCAAAATTATAATTTTGACTATAATTAATGAAATGGGTTATTTTCTATCACACATGTGTATTTAGTGTCTGTGATACATCCTTTGAGTTAATGGTAATGATAATTCATATTTTCAAGAGTTGAAAATTTAAGACATGAATAATCATTATTAACTCATAAACAGCTCCCGACCATAGGATCATCACGAGGATGGTGATTGATCCGGAAGGTTGGTGTACGATCGCTTCTCTTTAGTAGATGAGTCTTGAGTCTACGGTGTGGAGACACCGGAGCGAGAGTACAGGTACTCGTTAGAGAACGAGGGCACTGAGCGTGACCACCTCGAGTAGTCATTAGGAAGTCTACCTTCTCGTCAATGACTGACTCGATGCTGCAGTAGTGTGTCTGGTTCTTTGACCTGAGATGCATCGGCAGTTCACCTTGAGGGTGTTATAGTTTGACTACACCATTACTCGGTCTCCTAGCCATATGGAACCCTGAGGTGTATGTTGGCTATAGCATGTTCATTGTAGGAACTGGATTGCATCAAGATGGGATCTATCTACCTCGGTGGTAGAGGAGTAGCCCTATGATGATCATGAGAATCAAGTCCAGAAATCCCATGGCCATGGTAGAGTGAAATAATAGAAAGAGTTTCTATTTAGATTTTCACATTGGACTCGAATCGAATGATTACATCATATGACAGAGACTAGGGTTTGACGAGTTCACCTTAACCCTAATCTGATCGGGGCTCAAGATAGAAGAACTTAATCACACAGGTAGCTGCACCAAGAGGTTCGCATTCAGCTCTGATGGGTTGCCACCATATACTGCTAGGTGTCACTGGTGGATTTTGGGAGCAATTAGAATGATTTAGATGATCGATCATTCTAGCTGTTCGAATCAGAAGAGTTCTGATCCATCGAAAGGAGTTTCGATGATGTCTATGATAGAGATCATGACATATCCCATTACCATACAGAACTGAACCTAACTGGGTCACACAAACAAGGGTTTGAATCTGGTGATCATCAATTGAACTGATCTAGTTCAATTGATCTGAATGAGATTCAATTAGGTTCAAGGAAATCGTGCTAGCACTCGATTGAACCTAACGTTCTTCTTTTACTATCATAAATAAGTTGTCCTGACTGAGCCAAAGGAGTTTGTGCTCAATCAGAGGCCTTCATATGGTCTGACTGGAGGTTGTCCAAGTCAGAATAGGTTGTCTTATTTGTAAGACATTACCTGCCATTTTTGGTCACCTGCCATTTCTTGTTCTTTGACTTTGGTCAAAAGTCTACCTTTGACTGGTCAAACGTTGACCATTGACCCTTTGACTTTTGACCACATGTCATGCACCTATTGGAGAGCTGGTGGGGGCCTGTCCCCCTGCCAGAACCTGGCAAGGAGAAGGGCGCACGCCAAGGGTGGCGTGAGCCCAAGTAGGAGGCGCCTAGGAGTCCTTGTTGGACAAGGACTCCACCTCCCTTTTGGATTCCAATCAGAGTTCTACTAAGAATCCAGTTTGACTGGTCTTAGGCGCCCTCTAAGGAGGAATCCAGGGGTCTCTATTCCAACCAATCAGATTTAGATCTGATTTCACAAAGGGTTGTGATTGGTTGAGAGGAAGAGGAGTTGGATCACAAGAGGTCTATAAATAAGACCCTGCGCCCAACCCTAATTCCAATGCTATTAGATACGCCCCAAGGCTGCCTCTCCCCTCCTTCTCCATGCCATAGTCTCTTCTCCCCTTGCTCTCCACGTCCAAAAGGTGTTTTGGACTTAGTTTGGTGCGATTCAGATCAAGGAAAGGCGATCAAAAGCAAGAAGGCTGCGCTGCTGCAAAAGGACGACTGCAGATCTTCAAAAGAGTTTTGAAGATCCTCCAGATCAGATCCAGATCTGATTTTTGGAGGTGTGATAGAGAAGAAGAGGATCTCCAGATCCAACCCGAGTGGATACCGGTAGAGGCCAGGCGCTTGCGTGGCTAAGATCCAGAACCTTCCGCTGCAATCAGGATCATCTACAGGGTAATAGGATTACCCAAATCAGGTAAATTGAAATTTGATTTAATTTATCTTATTTTATTTTATTTATTAAAATAATAAGAATCAGATCTGAAACATATATCAAGATCTGATTGAGATCAAGAGAAAATTTTTGAAATATATCTCTTGATCTAATCAGATCTGGACGAACCTGGACCGGGAAATCAGGATTTCCCTTCAACTGGTATCAGAGCCATGGTTCTAAATTGTTTAGATCTGATTTTAATTTTATTTTAATTAGAAAATAAAGTGATTTCAGATGTCACATGAGATGTGATCAGATCTGAAATCAGAAAAAATTAAAATTAAATGATTTGGATCTAAGAACATGAAGATATGCATGACTAGTTCTAGAATAGAATAGTTCTATAGAATAGTTTTGCATGTCTTTGATTTAATCTGATTAAATCATATTTTAGATCTTCTTATTTACTATTTTCTGATATTATAAGTGTTATAATAACATCTGATAAACAGCAAATAAAAATTATTTAATTTTAAATATCATATGAGATATGATAGATGCATGACTAGACTAGTTGTAGAATAGTTCTACATAATTGTCTAGATTAGAATTTATTTTGATTAGATCAATTTAAATCTAATTTTTTAGATTATTATGTGATAATTTAGATCTGAAAACATGCATGATTTGATACATGAGATGTATGCAAAATATGCCTTGATTAGATCTAAATTTGTATATGAGATATATGATATAGATCTATAACTGTTTTGTAGATTTACATGTTCCTGATTAAGGCGTTCCTCTTGGCCGTCCGGTCATAAGAACGAAGAAGGGTTTAAAGGCCCTCTCTTCCCATTCGATGGGGTGTTCTTATGACGTGTAGGGGTGCTGCGTGTTCGTCCTTAATCAGAAACCCAAAACTTACTTTCTGCAAAACCCTAGATCCTGAAACCCTAGGATTTATTGTGCATATTTTGTTTATGAACCCAACTTAATTAAGAATTAAGTTTATGGAATATTAATTAGGTCTAAAATTGAGAATTTCAGATCTAAGACATATTCATAATACTGGGTTCGGGCTTGGGTAGCTCAATTAGGTCTAAGCGGTTGATCAAACCGAATCAAGAGTTGGTTAGATGGGATCAACAATGCTTAAATTGACCAGCCTAATAGGATTAAGTCTGGGTCAAGATCGAGTCACGATCAAGCAAGACCTAATTAGGCTCAGAGGTTAGAGTCTGGATTGTAGGCTAACCCAATTGGTTCTGACTCAACAATTTGGTGTCTAAGGTAAGTTTGGCACAGACGACCGACTGGTTTTTAATTGGAAGCTACTCGACCTGAATGCGTTCTTGTGCGAGTTAACGGCATATTCCTTCCACCGGTCTCACTTACCTGGCCATATCTGTTGACACAGTTCTGATCTGAGGTGGTCAATAATCCGAGCTGACCCATGCCACTAGGTTAGTCATAATTGTTATGACTAAGCCAAGTCTAGTTTAATGAGACCTGAATCAATTCTCCCTAAGAAAAGATTAAGTCCGAGGTCTTCCACCATTGTAGACGTGCGGGCCCTTCCCGGGGTTGATTGTTCTCGGCTGGATACAGTGGCTCAGTTGCACCGGGAAGACGCAACCATGTCTATTAGGCATTGGATGCTATGGGCTGGAGGATGAGTTGGGCTCAATATTCCGGATACGGTGAGAGACCCAATTAGGAACCCAGTCTATGCAAATGGTGGGTCTGACTTAACTAAGGAGTGGATCAATATTCCGGATACGGTGAGATTCATGAATTAGAGACCAAGTTTGGGTGCACCATGATTAGAGAATCATTGAACAAGAGTTGTTCACTCATTGGCTAACCCATCACCAATAACTGTTAGGTGAGGTGATGAGTCAGTTGGTGAGACCGCACCACCCACTAGAAATCATCAATCGCGGAGATTTTCGCATCTCTACAGAGGGAGTGTAGGGATCCGAGAAAATAGTGGGAGCTAATTTGTTTAAAAATAAAATCCCTAAACAAATTGGTCAAGTCAAAATTACAGTATCTAACTAGAATCTTTGACTCTCTACAGGAAAATGTCTGCGTCCAACCCACTGGCACGTATCCTAGACACACATAGACTGACTGGACCCAATTATAAAGATTGGCTCAGGAACTACAAAATTGTTTTGGGTTCAGAGAAGTTAACACATGTTTTGGACCAGGACCCTCCCACCTTACCAGCTCGTCCATCCACTGAACAGAGAGCGTCTCTGGAAAAATGGATTGACGAAGACAATAAGGCCAGATACTACATGTTGGGCTCGATGTCTGATGAGCTCCAGCGCCAACATGAAGATATCGGGACTGCTCGCCAAATGTTGGCTCACCTGCAGGAGATGTTTGGTGAACAGAGTCGCGCAGCCAAATATCAAGTCACGAAATGACTTTTTAAGGCTAAGATGCGTGATGGGCAGTCAGTCCAAGATCACTGTCTGACAATGATCAAGGACATGGAAGAGCTTGAGAAGCTCGGTGTGAAGTTGGACTTGGACTTGCAGAACGATATTATTCTGCAATCCTTGACTGATGCATATGGGCAATTCATCATGAATTACCACATGCATAAACTTCAAAATTCCTTGGCCGAGTTGATGAATATGCTGGTTACCGCTGAGCTTTCTATGAAAGGTTCTAAAGGCTCAGTTCTTGCTATGGAACGGACTTCTTCCAAAAGAAAGTCTTATGGAAAGAAAAAGAAGTCTGTGAAAAAGCAAAAGGTAGAAGGATCAAAGAAGAAGAAGGCAGAACCGAAGAAGAAGGTCGATGGCAAAGGAAAGTGTTTCCATTGCAACAGCGACGGCCATTGGAAGCGGAACTGCCCTACTTACCTGGCCACCCTGAAGAACAAGAAGGAAGGTCCTTCTGGAGGTATGCTCGTTATTGAGTCTAACCTTACGGTTTCTTCTGCATCCAGTTGGGTGCTTGACTCTGGTTCTAGTGCTCATCTGTGCACTTCTATGCAGGGTCTTGAGGATAGCAGGAGGCTGAGGGATGGAGACATGATCCTACGCGTCGGTAATGGAGCAAGAGTTGCTGCAGTAGCCGTGGGAACATACCCTCTGCGATTACCATCTGGTTTAGACTTAGTTTTAAAAGACTGTTATTATGTGCCTGCAGCTAGCAGGAATTTGATTTCTGTTTCATGCTTAGCACAAGAAGGTTATGTGATCACCTTCTTTAAGGACCATTGTAACATTCTTTATGAAAGAAATAAAATTGCAAATGGTTTCCTTGTTAATGGTCTTTATCAGTTGCATATTGATGTACCTGTTTTAACTATCGAGCAAAACGTGAATGCCAAACGACCTAGGGATAGTCCAAACGACAGATATCTATGGCACCTGAGATTAGGTCATATAGCAGAAGATAGGATTAACAAATTGGAGAAAAATGGGCTATTGAGTCCATTGACTTTTGAGTCATATCCAACTTGTGAATCTTGTCTTCAAGGCAAAATGACTAAACTCCCTTTTGTTGGACATGGGGAGAGGGCCACAGATCTCCTTGCCCTAGTACATACTGATGTGTGCGGCCCATTCGATGTGCCGGCTAGAGGCAATTTTGTCTACTTCATTACCTTTACCGATGATCTGTCTAGGTATGGGTATGTGTATCTTATGAGACACATAAGTCTGAAGCCTTTGAAAAGTTCAAAGAATTCAGACATGAAGTAGAAAAACAAACTGGAAAACCCATTAAGGTTCTTCGATCAGATCGAGGAGGTGAATACCTTAGCCGGGAATTCCTAGACTATCTTAAGGAAAATGGCATAGTCTCTCAATGGACTCCACCAGGAACACCTCAACTCAACGGGGTTTCAGAACGGAGAAATCGGACTCTATTGGATATGGTTCGATCCATGATGAGCTTCACAGACCTCCCAGATTTTCTTTGGGGACATTCATTATTAACTTCAATCTATTTACTGAATAGGGTTCCCTCTAAAACCGTTCCTACCACACCGTATGAGATATGGCACGGTAAGAAACCAAGTCTGAGTCATCTCAGAATTTGGGGTTGTCCGGCTTATGTCAAAAGACAACAAGCGGACAAGTTAGAGTTTAGGTCCTTTAGAGCTCGATTCATAGGATATCCTAAAGAGTCATTAGGATACTATTTCTACATTCCAGAAGACCACAATGTGATTGTGAGTCGACATGCCATATTTCTTGAAAAATAGTTTATTCAAGATAGTGGCATTGGAAAGCAGATTAAGCTTGATGAGAAAGTCTCACAAGCAGAACGAGCTAAGGACCAAGTGGAACCAAATCAGGTTGAGCCAATAAGAACACTACCTCCTCCACCTCGTAGATCGGAAAGAGTTTCCCGTCCCCCTGAAAGATACTTAGGTATTATTTCAGAGGACGTAGAGGAAATGTTCCTCATAGGTAATGGTGCTCATGGTGATGATCCCAAAACCTACAACGAGGCGATATCAGATATCGACTCCGAGAAATGGCTTGAGGCAATGAAGTCAGAGAATTGACTCGATGCACTCAAACCAAGTCTGGACCTTGGTAGATCCACCAGAAGGTATAGTACCTATTGGGTGTAAATGGATCTTCAAGAGAAAGATTGGTGCAGATGGGAATGTGGAGACATTCAAGGCTAGACTGGTGGCAAAAGGTTATAGTCAACGTGAAGGCATTGACTATCAGGATACCTTTTCCCCGGTAGCTATGCTAAAATCCATCCGCACATTGCTTGCTGTTGCAGCCTATTTCGATTATGAAATATGGCAAATGGACGTGAAAACGGCATTCCTAAATGGATATCTTGAGGAAGATATCTATATGGAACAGCCGCTAGGTTTCACATCCAGTGATACTGATCACAAGGTTTGCAAGCTGCAAAGGTCCATATATGGACTTAAGCAAGCATCTCGGAGCTGGAACACTCGTTTCAATGATGTGATCAAAAAGTTTGGTTTCATCAAAAATGAAGAGGAACCATGTGTTTTCAAAAGGGTCAGTGGGAGCGCTGTTGTCTTCCTCGTATTGTACGTGGATGACATCCTCCTTATTGGGAATGATATTCCCATGTTGACATCAGTCAAGATGTGGTTGTCCAAGGAATTCTCCATGAAAGACCTAGGTGAAGCATCCTTTATTCTAGGAATTAAGGTCTATAGGGATAGACCGAATAGGATGCTAGGACTTTCACAGAAAATGTACATAGAGGAAGTACTAAAGAGGTTTAGTATGGAAAACTCTAAGAGGGGATTAATACCCTTCAGACATGGTATTCATCTTTCCAAGAAGATGTGCCCCAGCACACCTGAGGAAATAGAACGCATGAGCAAGATCCCTTATGCTTCTGCAATAGGGAGCCTCATGTATGCCATGCTATGTACACGACCTGATATAGCCCATGCTGTGAGTGTCACAAGCAGATATCAGTCAAATCCAGGTGAAGAACACTGGACTTCTGTGAAATGTATCCTTAAGTACTTGAGAAGAACTAAGGATATGATGTTGGTCTTTGGTAATGGAGAACTCCAAGTTCAGGGATACACAGACTCGGACTTCATGTCCGATATAGATGATCGAAAGTCGACATCTGGAAGTCTGTTTGTGTGCAATGGTGGAGCTGTCAGCTGGAAGAGTTCCAAGCAAACTGGATGATACCATCTCATCCGCGATTACCTTGAGAAAGGTTACGTTGAGGTCAAGAGAGTCAACTCCACAGATAATGTGGCAGACCCACTTACAAAGCCGTTGGGCCAGCAGAAGATCGAAGCCCACCTTGAGAAGATGGGACTTAGACTTGTAGCCAATTGGCTTTAGGACAAGTGGGAGATTGTTAGATATATGTGCCCTAGAAGCCAGAATTGGCTGACACTTGTAATACACTTCTAGGGGCAAAATTATAATTTTGACTATAATTAATGAAATGGGTTATTTTCTATCACACATGTGTATTTAGTGTCTGTGATACATCCTTTGAGTTAATGGTAATGATAATTCATATTTTCAAGAGTTGAAAATTTAAGACATGAATAATCATTATTAACTCATAAACAGCTCCCGACCATAGGATCATCACGAGGATGGTGATTGATCCGGAAGGTTGGTGTACGATCGCTTCTCTTTAGTAGATGAGTCTTGAGTCTACGGTGTGGAGACACCGGAGCGAGAGTACAGGTACTCGTTAGAGAACGAGGGCACTGAGCGTGACCACCTCGAGTAGTCATTAGGAAGTCTACCTTCTCGTCAATGACTGACTCGATGCTGCAGTAGTGTGTCTGGTTCTTTGACCTGAGATGCATCGGCAGTTCACCTTGAGGGTGTTATAGTTTGACTACACCATTACTCGGTCTCCTAGCCATATGGAACCCTGAGGTGTATGTTGGCTATAGCATGTTCATTGTAGGAACTGGATTGCATCAAGATGGGATCTATCTACCTCGGTGGTAGAGGAGTAGCCCTATGATGATCATGAGAATCAAGTCCAGAAATCCATGGCCATGGTAGAGTGAAATAATAGAAAGAGTTTCTATTTAGATTTTCACATTGGACTCGAATCGAATGATTACATCATATGACAGAGACTAGGGTTTGACGAGTTCACCTTAACCCTAATCTGATCGGGGCTCAAGATAGAAGAACTTAATCACACAGGTAGCTGCACCAAGAGGTTCGCATTCAGCTCTGATGGGTTGCCACCATATACTGCTAGGTGTCACTGGTGGATTTTGGGAGCAATTAGAATGATTTAGATGATCGATCATTCTAGCTGTTCGAATCAGAAGAGTTCTGATCCATCGAAAGGAGTTTCGATGATGTCTATGATAGAGATCATGACATATCCCATTACCATACAGAACTGAACCTAACTGGGTCACACAAACAAGGGTTTGAATCTGGTGATCATCAATTGAACTGATCTAGTTCAATTGATCTGAATGAGATTCAATTAGGTTCAAGGAAATCGTGCTAGCACTCGATTGAACCTAACGTTCTTCTTTTACTATCATAAATAAGTTGTCCTGACTGAGCCAAAGGAGTTTGTGCTCAATCAGAGGCCTTCATATGGTCTGACTGGAGGTTGTCCAAGTCAGAATAGGTTGTCTTATTTGTAAGACATTACCTGCCATTTTTGGTCACCTGCCATTTCTTGTTCTTTGACTTTGGTCAAAAGTCTACCTTTGACTGGTCAAACGTTGACCATTGACCCTTTGACTTTTGACCACATGTCATGCACCTATTGGAGAGCTGGTGGGGGCCTGTCCCCCTGCCAGAACCTGGCAAGGAGAAGGGCGCACGCCAAGGGTGGCGTGAGCCCAAGTAGGAGGCGCCTAGGAGTCCTTGTTGGACAAGGACTCCACCTCCCTTTTGGATTCCAATCAGAGTTCTACTAAGAATCCAGTTTGACTGGTCTTAGGCGCCCTCTAAGGAGGAATCCAGGGGTCTCTATTCCAACCAATCAGATTTAGATCTGATTTCACAAAGGGTTGTGATTGGTTGAGAGGAAGAGGAGTTGGATCACAAGAGGTCTATAAATAAGACCCTGCGCCCAACCCTAATTCCAATGCTATTAGATACGCCCCAAGGCTGCCTCTCCCCTCCTTCTCCATGCCATAGTCTCTTCTCCCCTTGCTCTCCACGTCCAAAAGGTGTTTTGGACTTAGTTTGGTGCGATTCAGATCAAGGAAAGGCGATCAAAAGCAAGAAGGCTGCGCTGCTGCAAAAGGACGACTGCAGATCTTCAAAAGAGTTTTGAAGATCCTCCAGATCAGATCCAGATCTGATTTTTGGAGGTGTGATAGAGAAGAAGAGGATCTCCAGATCCAACCCGAGTGGATACCGGTAGAGGCCAGGCGCTTGCGTGGCTAAGATCCAGAACCTTCCGCTGCAATCAGGATCATCTACAGGGTAATAGGATTACCCAAATCAGGTAAATTGAAATTTGATTTAATTTATCTTATTTTATTTTATTTATTAAAATAATAAGAATCAGATCTGAAACATATCAAGATCTGATTGAGATCAAGAGAAAATTTTTGAAATATATCTCTTGATCTAATCAGATCTGGATCGATCTGGACGAACCTGGACCGGGAAATCAGGATTTCCCTTCAATGTAGCTCATCAAAGAGATTTCCATTCCCTCCATAGTCTGACTTAGATCCTGAAAGTAATTTTGTTTGTAAGCTTGACTCTCTGATTCTATTTATTTTTCATAAAATTTTTTTAAAAAATTAACACTCGGGTGCATCTAGCCTAGGTTGGTCGAGAATTGCATTATCGGTAGATGGAGCTTTCACTACTAGAAAGTCCACTTGAGCCCTGGATTGCCTTGGGTATCATCCTGCTACCACAATTAATATTATTACCCCTTCAACTGGCACAGCATTGCCAGTGAAGCCTACCAATGGAGAATTTATTAGCCCTAATTGGTTGTTAGGTATAGACATTTTAGAAAAAGCATCATAAAATAAGACATCGGCAGAGCTTCCATTATCAATAAGAATGTGACGTACATCATAGTCAGCAATGTTTAAGAAAATTACAATCACGTCATTATGGAAGAATTGAATCCCTTGTGCATCTTCTTCAATAAAGATAATGGATTCTTTAGTTCTCTACCTCTTAACCAGCTCTATGGATCCACCGATTTCTCTTCATCGAAGTCTCCTAGAGATAGTGTTGATGATGCCAAGGGGTGGCCGATCTTCTTGTTGCTCCTCTCTTTTTGGTGGTTCTAGTAGCAGCGGTGCCCTTGGCCGATCTTCTCTTGCTTTAGGCCAGTGTCAAAAAAATTGGCCAAACCGGCCTAACCTGATAAGCTGCTTGATCTCATCTTGGAGCTGGATATATTTTTCAGTACCGTGACCATTGTCATGATAGTTGTTAGTGCAGAATCTAGTCGATGCTGGACCATACTGGAGTCGAGGAGGACGAGGTCGCCATCGGTGACCTACAAAATAAAGTCCCATTTGGAGTCGCTGGTAGGGGCTCTGACGGGATCCTCTGACGATCACGTCAGCTCTTCTAGCCAATAGAAATGGAGTGCTCAGGCTAGAGTTTGATAGAGTTTTGGGAAGGAGAAGAGAGCTTAGAGCTTAGAGAAAATGTATCTAGAGAGTTTCTTTTTATAGATGGAGCTTGATTGATGGTGACGGCCATACCGTTTGGTAGCGGGCCACTTGAGGCTGCATGAAGTTCGGTATGGAGAGGAAGGTGTCGTCAGACTGATAGTGATAGCCATACCATCCAATGATGGGCTACTCGAGGCTCGGTGGAGTCTGTCATGGAGGGGGATGCCATCTACAGCATTGCCTGTAGCAGACTGATGGCGATCATTCGTCAAGATTTAATAGCCATAGTTCGGAGGATGCAGGCATGGGTTGGTGAAGAACTCTGATATATATCAATTCCAGTGGAGTTCGAACTCCTAAAAAGAACTTGACTGAAGAAGAAGTTCATAAGGAGTTTGGCTCTTGAAGGAACTCGATCGAAGAAGAAATCCGAAAGGAGTTCAACTCCTAGAGGAGTTCGATCGAAGGAGAAATTCGAAAAGAGTTCGTCCACTAGAGGGGCCCAACTGATGAAGAAGTCTGGGAGGAGTTTGGCTAATGTTTGAAAGGAGTTCGACTAGGGTTCGGCCGTTGGAGGAGTTTGGTTGGGTTCGGCCATTGGAGGAGTTTGGCTACTGAATGAGTTTGGCCGCTAGAGAAAAAATTCTCAGTTAAAGCTTTTCCATGATTACCGGTTGCATTAGGCTAAGCTTCAGACTAGACTTCGGTGGGAGCAAAATTTTTCTCCAATAATGGTAGAGACAGTATTTATTAGGATTGTGCTTGCCAAGATGAGTGCACATCCTTTTAGGCCTCGATAGCTACTCTTAGATCTCCTTCAACACCTGGGTTTTGGAAGCATTGAAGGAGGCATAGTTGTGGAATCTTCTTAGGGGAGAGTTTCACCATGCCCTTCTATTAAGGCTTCTTTGTCAACAAGCTCATGGAGGGGTCTGGGCTCGTTTGCACTTAGGAGGAGTTCGAAAGCATGATCGAGCTTCTCTCAGCTTCTCTTCAACTGTGGGCTTGCTAGTTTCTTCCACATGCTACTCTCCTATGGCTTCTTCATCCTTAGCCTTGAACACCTCTTCTGCTTGGGCATAGCCATCAGCCCAGGCCAACATATCAGCAAAATCCCTGGGTACTTCTTCTCCAGGAATAATAGTAGGTCATTCTCCTAAATGCCACCTTTTAGTGCGGCCATGGCAACGAATTGGTTCAGATTCTGGACTTTCAGGACAGCGGCATTAAAGCGACTGACATAAGCTCGGATGGACTCTCCTTCTTTCTACTTGATGTTAATAAGAGAGTCTGAGCCCCATCTTGGGCGTCGGCTCCTTATAAAATGAGCCACAAATTGATTGCTTATTTGGTCAAAGAATAAGATCAAACCCAGCTTAAGAGTCAAGTACCAATTTCTCATTGCTTCCTTCAGAGTGGATGAAAAGGCTCGACACAAGATGGCATCAAATGTGCCATAAAGCAGCATCATTATTCAAAAGGCATCCAGATGGTTGACCGGATTAGCTATCCTATTGTAATTCTCGAATTGAGGGAGCTTTAAGTTTGACGGGATGGACTCTTGCATGATTCTCTTGGAGAAAGGAGGGTTGGTGCAGATATCATCACCATGGATGGGGGGAGCTTGGTGGAGTTCCTCGATCTATCGATTCATTTTCTGAAGCTTTTGATCCAGAAGATCCTCTCAATCATGGATCTTCAGGATCTTCTAGTAGAGTGGAGGTAGAGATCCTCTAGGGGTGGAGTCGTGATTAGACCAAAGGCTCTCTACCCTCTACTTCTCCTTTCTAGGGGTCACTAGATGACTAGCCCAGGTGGGTTGTTTGATCATCGGGTTCTAGTATTCCAACGAGGCTCTCTCCAGCTGAACTGATGCTAGATGCTATTGTGTAGCTCGTACTACCTCTGTGAGGCCTCTAACCTATTGGACCAGTAGGTTGAACTACTCCATATCCACCACTACTATCGATGGAGGGGTTTGGGGTGCCGGAGATGGAGTAGGAGTAGGTAGATCTAGATGAGATCTAGCTGCAGAGGTGGTGGATCACCTCATCGATACTTTCTAGGCCAGCATCCTTGCAGCACTGGTCGAAGAAGAAGAAGAGGTAGAGGCCAAGAGAAAATTCCACCGAGCGCTCCTTTAAGAATAAGGGATCTAGCGGATCTCTTTCTCTAGTGCCAATTCTGTTGGTGAAGAATTTGGTTGACGTCGAAATTGGGCTGGAGCTAAAGAGATTGAGGTTGCTGCCAGGACCTGCAAGATAAATCCAAACCGAAGGTAGGGTGGCTCCGACAAGATCCTTCGATGATCAAATCAACTCTTCTAGCCAATAGAAATAGAGCACTTAGAGAATTAGAGCAGAATTTAGAGCTTAGAGAGAAAATATATTTGGAGGATCTTTTATATAGGTGGAGCTTGTAACAAACTAATGGTGATAATCATAACTACCTGGTAATGGGCTATTTGGGGCCATGTGGAGTTTGATATCGAGGGTAGTGTCCATTGTCATGATGTGCCAGGCTGTTAAGATTTAGTAGTTGAAGTTCAGATGGGACAGTTATTGGTGATGAAGAGCTTCATACTACAATAAATCTAGAGAAGTTCAGACTTCTCCAAGGTTATCTGCCTATTGATTGGCTTGCATTGAGCTAGGTGACTAGGAGTTTGATTGGAGGGAGCCCTTTGGGTGACTGGATGGAGATTAGCTGGAAGGAGCCCTTTGGATGACTGGATAGAGTTCAGTGATCAGAAGGAGTTCAATTGGTGGCTGGGATGGGCAAGCACAATTAGAGCATTTCGGTGAGTCTCAATCGCTTCTCCGAGGTTCGATTATCTACGAAGTCATCTACAACTGAGTGACCATCACTGATTTAAGGCTGGTAAGGATGACAGACTCATAGATTTAGAATTATGGCCAGGCTCTTCATGGAGGAGTTTGGGCTTAATCTGATGATAGAGTTCTTCTATCTATCCTGGGTTGTACACTCGAGATCCTGGTTCGATAGGGCTAAGATCTACCTCTTAGTAAGGTGTAGAAGTTTGTCTAGGGGTAAGCTCTGCTAGCCTGTGTGGTTCTTATTGTGAGATTCAATCCAAAATAGCTAGACTTGGTCTGCAGGGAATTTGGTTAGGTAAGAGTTCAGTAGTATCAAAATCGACCAGGTTAGGTTATGTAGGGATTGGGTGCTTAGCCAACTACTTAGGCAATCATCTTCACTATTCAAGTTCATCCGAAAGAAGTTCAACTAAAACCAACTGCTTATAATGGAGGAATCTGGTTGCCTTCACAACTTGTCATCGAATGAAGCTAGATCGGTCGGGCTCCACCACTCAAGCCTTACCATTAAGTGGGAAATGACCACTTTTACTATTCAAGCCCGTCTGGGCGGGGTTCACAATGCTTCGCAGGCTCTACAGTTTATTCATGTAGTCAAGAAGATCAACTGGCCAATTGAAGATTGGCCACCTTGGGATTACCTTGGGACCAAATACTAGGCCAAACTTTGGTAGTAGCAGGGTTAACCCCAACAAGATCTAATGCATTTTTAGATTAAAAAGATTTAATCTAAAATCTTTTGCTATTTTATTTTTAAAAAAAATTAAAAATCATGCATGAAATCTCCATGCTTCTCTAATAGTGGTGTCAGAGCATTTGGTTCCTTGTATAATATGATATGCATGCATAAGGACTAAAATCTAAATTTTTTAATGCATAAGATGCATTAGATCTAATGTAGATATGATCTAAAAATATTTAAATTAGATCTAAATATGATTAGATTAGTTTATTTTCTTGTAACTTAGTATTTGGATTGGATAAATCACTTAACTATCTGGTCGTAAGAGAAAGAAGGGTTTAAAGGCCTTCACTTTTTATTCAATTGGGATCTCTTCTAGCGTGTAGGGGTGTCACTGTGATTTTCCATGAAGAAGAAATGTGAAAGGATTAAAACTTACTATTTTGCAAAATCCTAATTTTGTGAAATCCTAAGATTGTTTGTATTTGATACAAAAGTTCTATAAAAAGATAAATCTAATCATTAAGAATAAAATATGTAATCATAAATATGTTTAGATTGAAGAAAAAAAAAGGATTTTCCGATCGTAGGATTCATCTAATCAGATCATATTTGTAGAGAAATAATTTTAAAATTTTTTTCATGATCTGATTAGATATGAGAGTTCTTAGATACAATTAGATTAATATAATATTTACAAACAAAAATAAAAATAAAATAGTGATATCTAATATTACCTAATCCGATAAACCGTTTGCCAGTCATGATGATCTGATGACTGATCCGAGGTTCTGATTGAGCCTCGCATGCACTTGGTCTCTACCGATATCCACTTGGATCCAATCTAGAAATCTCCTCCTTTTGGATCTAATCTCCAATGATTAGATCTAGTGTCTTTCTGTAGAGCCTTCAAATCAAACTCTGAAGGTTGCGTGTTCATCTCATGAACACCGTCATCTTTCACTGATCTTCGTGTCAATGGAACTTGATCTTTGCTCGTAGGTTTTGCCCAACTCTTGGACATGGAGAAGAGAGAGAGGATCAGATGAGGGAGGCGTGGAGATGGAGATTTTGGTAGGGCTTCACCGTTGAACAATTTTTATGCGAAGTAGCCTGCACAGGGTCATATTTATAGACATAGTCAAGAGTCCCTTCATATATAACTTTGAAGAGGTCAAAGTTAACATGCAAAAAGACTCTTCCATGAAGTCCATGCCATCTACATTCTCCTTTGAATTTTGTCATACAAAATCCAAGGAAAAATATGCCAAACTACATAGGATAAGGAGAAGGTGTCATAGATAACATCTCTCCTAAGAGTTTGAACTATTCAAACTTTTGACCCATGCAATCAAAGTTTGAATGGGGTGCCTCCAAATTTATCCATAAGGGCACATGCCATAAGAGGCATGAACCTCTCTCCCTCACATAAATCCTAAGGGGGCATGTGCCCCCAGAAAATCTTTAGGGGGTGCACGCCCCTCTCCCTTTCTTTCCTATAAACTGGGTCAACATTTGACCCTTATCCCGTTCCCATCTCAAGGGATTTAGGACAAGCCCTTTTCAAGTCCCATCCAATAGATTTTAGCCAAGTTCCTATCAAGTTAGGACAAGCTTTGATCAAGCCAAGACTAGGTCCAGTCAGATTAAGAAAAATCCATCTAGAATTTTTGGAAAAGGCTTGTCCAAATTTCATCTCATGAGTTTAGGACAAGCCCTAATCTTGCAAAGACAACCCTTGTCTTGTTCTCATCTTATGGAATTTAGCACAAGCCTTGATCAAGCCAGAAGGAGATCCAGTCAGATCAAGACAATCCCTATAGAGTTTTCGGATGAACCATGTCCAAATAGTTCTAGAAATTAGCAAGTCTTGTCCTGTTTCCATCCAATGGATTAGGATAAGCCTAGATCAGGTCAGGACAAGACTTTTCTGACCTAGATAAGTTCTAGTAAGACTAGGATAGAGCCATATAAGGCTTCTAGGTGAGCCAAATCTAATTTGGCTCAGTCGAAATGAACCAGAAAGATGATAGGAGGAGAATATTAGGTTCAATCATGTGCTCGTATAATTTTCTTGAACCTAATTGGATCTAATCCAAATCAATCGATATAGAATCAATTCATGACATTTAGACCAAAATCCTTATTTGTGTGATCCAATTAGGTTCAGTTCTATATGATAATGGAACATATCATGATCTCTATTATCGACATCATCAAAATATCTTTTGATGGATCAGAACTTTTTTGATTCACCCAATTAGAATTGCCAATCATCAAGATAATTCTAATGAGTTCCAAAATCAACCAATGACACCTAGCAGTATATGGTGATGACCCATCAAAACTGAATAGTGAACCTCTTTATATAGCTACCTATGTGATTGGATTCTTCTATCATGAGCCCCGATGGGATTAGGGTTAAGGTCAACTCATCAAATCCAACAACACCCATCATATGAATGAATCATTCGATTCGAGTTCGATGTGAAACACTAATAGAAACTCTTTTTTATTATTTCACACTACCATGGCCATGGATTTTAGGATTCAATGTCATGATCATCATAGGACCACTCCTCCTTTATCGAAGTTGATAGATCCCATCTTGGTGCGATCCAATTTCTACAATGAACATGCTATAGCCAACATACACCTCAGGATTTCAAATGGCTAGGAAACTAAATTATAGTATAGTCAAACTATTGTTAGAAATTATATCCTAAAGCCAATCATCTAGATTATAGATGGTTGAGCTAAATATAATTATACTTAAATTATTAATAAATAAAATTATTATTTTATCATTTTTATCACTTTGTGCATCTTCTTGTAATGAGCTCTTCTCTAATGAAGTCCTTAGGACTATTTAGACTCGATAAAGAAGGATTTGTTATTTAGTCCTTAAACCAATCTACGATCAAATGATTCATTGTTATCTAGGATGACAACGTATCGAGTGTAGATTGTTGTGTGCCATAAGTGTTGGTTATTCTCTTAACCAAAAAGTTTGAAGATACTGTTATGGCATGCAGGTGAAGTGTAGGGGTACATTTCACTGAACATGACCCAACCGTGGAGCTCTCTTCTGCCAAGAGTTGCTCATGAAGGATATGGGTATATGTGTCCCTTAGACCTGAGATCACCATGGTGACTTGCAAGCAACTCACTATACTTAGGTACCGGACTATCTAAATTTCTAATTCAGTAATGGAAGGCTACTAGGTGCAGTCAAGTACTTGGCTTGTCGGTGTGTGAGTCAAGATGGAATTTACCCCTCTAAGTATTAGAGCAAGTGCATCGCTATATTTTAATTTAGCAAATCCTCGACTGGGGTAGTCCATATGATGGATGCTGAATTTTGAAATCTAATGTGGATGATTTTTTAGGATTGGTAGTTAACCCTAGATCATCCTATGAGCATCGAGGTCAAGGGGATGAATTATACGGTAACCATATGCCACATGTTCGTCAATGTTGTGTTGTGACTATTCGACCTATCCAAATGTTCGGTACCATTGCTAGATGACCACATTGATTGGTACAAAAAATTGATTTTTATGCTACCAGCTTAGGATTCGAACCTATGGAGTTACACACAATAGGAGTTTCTATCTGATCTTATGGCTGATATTTAGTTTCGATGACATAGGACTCTATGGTCAAGAGTCCCACTAGACTGGGACTCTATGACCAAGTATCCCACTGGACTAGGACTCTACGATCAAGAGTTCTAATGGACTGGGACTCTGAGTCCTACTCATCTGGAACACTCTAATCAAGAGTTTCACTATTCTGGGACTCTATGATCGTGAGCTCGATTCGTTTGGGACACTGGGCTCAAGAGTCTCACTAGTTTAGGATTCTTCAAGAGTTTCATATTGATGGGACTCTATTGCCCAGACACCCATCTGATTGGGACTCTATATTTATTGAAGGATTAATTAGCAATTTGTTTTTAATTAGCTCAATTTGATTGAGTGATGAGGATTTGATCAAGTCCGATCAAATTGGATTCAATTGGGTTTGACCCGATCAGGTCATGAGATGACCTAATCGCTATGGAAGATTTGATCAGGACCTGGACCTAATTAATTTCTAATTTGATTAGAATTTTATTGAGTTGGGTTAAGCCTAAATTAGTTGGGTTTAACCTAATCTAATTTGGTCTAGATTAATTGGTTTGATTGAAACCAATTAAGACTAAGTCAAATAAGTTTGAATTTGAACCTTCCTTCTCTTCGTACCACTGTTAGATATGTGTGCCCTAAAAGCCAGAATTGGCTAACACTTATAATACACATCTAAGGGCAAAATTATAATTTTGACTATAAATAATAAAATGAATTATTTTCTATCACAACGAGTATTTGAAAGTGTCTGTGATACATCCCTTGAGTTAATGAAAATGATAGTTCATATTTTCAAGAGTTGAAAATTTAAGACATGAATTTTCATTATTAACTCATAAAATTCTCCCGACCGTAGGATCATCATGAGGATGGTGATTGATCCAGAAGATTGGTGTACGATCGCTTCTTTGGGATAGATGAGTCTTGAGTCTACGGTGTAGAGACACCAGAGCAAGAGTATAGGTACTTGTTAGAGAATGAGGGCACTGAGTGTGACCACCTCGAGCAGTCATGAGGAAGTCTACCTTCTCGTCAATAACTGACTCAAAGCTGTAGTGGTGTGTCTGGTTCTTTGATCTGAGGTGCATCGATAATTCACCTTGAGGGTGTTATAGTTTGACTATACCATAACTCGATCTCCTAGCCATTCAAAATCCTGAGATGTATGTTGGCTATAGCATGTTCATTGTAGGAATTGGATTGCACCAATAGGGAATCTATCTACCTTGGTAGATGAGGAGTAGCCCTATGATGATAATGAGAATCAAGTTCATAAGCTCATGGCCATGGCAGAGCGAAATGATAGAAAGAGTTTCTATTAGAGTTTTCACATTGGACTTGATTGAATGATTAATTCATATGACGAAAATTAGGGATTAACGAGATCACCTTAACCCTAATCCAATCTGGGCTCAAGATAGAGGAACTTAATCACATAGGTAATTGCATCGAGAGGTTCATTTTCAGTTTTGATGGGTTGCCACCATATGCTGCTAGTTGTCACTGATGGATTTTGGGAGCAATTAGAATGATTTGAATGATCAATCATGCTAGTTGTCTGAATCAGAAAAGTTCTGATCCATCAGAAGGTATTTTGATAATGGCAATGATAGAGATCATGACATATCCCATTACCATGCAGAACTGAACCTAACTGAATCATACAAACAAAAGTTTGGATCTGGATATCATCAATTGGACTAATCCAGTTCAATTGATTTGAATATGATTCAATTAGGTTCAAGAAAATCGTGCTAGCACATGATTGAGCCTGATATTCTCCTTCAACAATCATTAAAAGTTCTCTCGACTGAGCCAAATGTGTTTGAGCTCACTGAGGAAGCTTTACTTGGTCTGATTGGAGCTTGTCTAGGTTAGAAAAGGGTTGTCTTAATTTATAAGATAAATTTGAGACAACACCTGCCATTTTCCATCACCTGCTAAATCTTGTTCTTTGACTTTGGTCAAACATTGACCTTTGACACTTAGACAACTGCCCATGTGTCATGCACCCATAGGAGAGTAGATGGGGCTTTGTCCCCCTACTAAAAGGAGGAAAGGGAGAGGGTGCATGCCTAGGGAGGCGTGTGCCAAAAGAGGAGAAGGATTGGAGTCCCATACGGATGGGACTCCAGTTGCTTCATGCTCTCTACTTGGGTGGTGCCAAAGACTCTTCTTTGACCAGTCTTGGTGCCACCTAAGGAGGTTTGTAAGGGACTCTAATCTGATTAGATCAGATGATGTCATCCCATCAATCAGATTTAGATCTGAATGCATAAAGAGTCATGATTGGTCGGGATGATGTGGCACTGCATGGCGCAACAAGGTCTATATAAACCCTATCTATGCCTAAGATTGAGAGCTTCTACCTTTTGCCCATGCCACATAGCCCCTCTCTCTCCTTCTCCATGACTCCTTTAGATTCTCTCTCTCCTCTCCATGTCTAAAATATTTTGGACTTTAGTTTGGTGCAATCTAAGCAAGAGAAAGGCGACAAGAAAGCAAGAAGGCAGCACTACTGCAAGAGACAACACCCGATCTTCAAAAGGTGTTTTGAAGATCTTCAAGATTAGATCCAGATCTGATCTTTGGAGTATAGATTGAGAAGGAGAAGATCTCCAGATCTTGCCTAAATGGATATCGTTAGAGGCCATGTGCTTGCATGGCTACATCCAAAACCTCAGCCAAACATCGAGATCATCATAGGGTAATAGGATTACCCACAACAAGATATAATTAAATTAGATTTAATTTATTTTATTTTTATTATATTTTATTAGATAAATAAAATTAGATCTGAAGAGTCTCAAATCTTATTTGGATCTAAGAGAAAATTTTGAAATATCCTTCTTGATCTAATCAAATCTAAACGCACCTGACCCAGGAAATAGGGTTTTTTCCTTCAACTGGTATCAAAGCCAGGTTCCATTATTATTTAGATCTAATTTTAATATAATTTTGATCTGATAATTATATGATTTTAGATGTCACATTAGATGTTATTCGATCTAAAATAAAAACTTAAGAAAATTAAATAATCTAGATTTAAGATGTATGAGATGCATGACTAAACTAGGAATAGAATTATTCTGTGTAGTATAGGTTGATCATAGTTTTAATTTAACTAATTATGATTTTAGATCTATTTATTTACTATTATATGATATTATAAATATTTTAATTAGATCTAAAAAATAAAAAATAAATTTATTTAATTTTATTCATATGAGATATGATAGATGCATGTTTAGACTAGTTGTAGACTAGTTCTACAAAGTTATCTAGAATAAATTTAATTTGATATGATCAAATATAAATTTTATTTTTTAGATGTTTATGAGATAATTTAGATTTAAAAACATGGATGATATGTTACATGAGATGTATGCAATACATGTTTATAAGTTAGATTAATTTTATATATGTGATATATATGTAGATCTAACTAGTTTTGTAGATTCATCATATTTCTGATTAAGACGTTTTCCTTGGCCATCCAGTCATAAGAACAAAGAAGGGTTTAAAGGCCCTCTCCTCTCATTCGATGGGATATTCTTATGATGTGTAGGGGCGCTGCGCGTTCATCGTTAATTAGAAATCAAAAACTTATTTTCTGTAAAATCCTAGATCCTAAAATCTTAGAATTTTATTTACATATTTTATTTATGAACCCTAAACTTAATTAAGAATTAAGATTATGAAATATATTAGATCTAAATTTAAAAATTTTTAGATCTAAGACATATTAATAAAATTAGTTTCGGACTTGGGTAGCTCAATTAGGTCTAGCGGTTGATCAAACTAAATCAAGAGTCCATTAGATGGGATCAAGAGTGCTTAAATCGACCATCCTAATAGGATTAAGTCTGGGTCAAGGTCGAGTCACATGAGTGATCGATCAAGTTAAGACCTAAATAGGCTCAGTGGTTAGAGTCTGGATTGTAGGCTAACTCGATTGGTTCTGGCTCAACAATTTGGTGTCTAAGGTATGTTTGGCACATACGATCGACTAGCTTTTAATTAGGAGCTACTCGACTCAAATACATTCTTATCGAGTTAATGGCATATCTCTTCCACCGATCTCACTTACTTGGTCATATTTATCGACTCAGTCCTGATCTTAGGTGGCTAATAATCCAAGCTAACCCATGCCATTAGATTAGTCATAATGGTTATGACTATGTCAAGTCATGTTTAAAAAGTCCTAAATCAAATCTCCCTAAGAAAATATTAAGTCTAAGGTCTTCCACCATTGTAGATGTGCAGACCATTTCCAGGGTTGATTGTTCTCGACTGGTCACAGTGGTTCAGTTGCACCAGAAAGATGCAACCCTATCTATTAGGCATTGGATGCTATGGACTAGAGGATGGATTGGGCTTAATATTCCAGATATGGTGAGAGATCCAATTAGGAATCCAATCTGTATAAATGGTGGGTCTGACTTAACTAAGGAGTGAATCAATATTTCGGGCATGGTGAGATTCATGAATTAGAGATCAAGCATTGGTGCATCATGATTAGAGAATCATTGGACAAGAGTTGTTCACTCATTGGCTAACCCATCATCAATAAATATTAGGTGAGGTGATGAGTTAGTCGGTGGGACTGCACCACCCACTAGAAATCATTAATCGTGAAGATTTTCACATCTCTATAGAGGGAGTGTAGGGATTTGAGAAAATAGTGAAAGCTAATTTATTTAAAAATTAAAATCCTAAATAAATTGGTCAAGTCTTAATTACAAAATCTAACTAGAATCTTTGACTCTTCATAGAAAAGTGTCTGCATCCAACCCACTAGCTCGTATCCTGGACACCCATAGACTGACCAGATCTAATTATAAGGATTGGCTCTAAAACTTCAAAATCATTTTGAATTTTGAGAAGTTAACTCATGTATTGGATCAGGATCCCCCCACCTTATCAGCCCATCCGTTTGCTGAACAGAGAGCGTTTCTTGACAAATGGATGGATAAAGATAATAAGGTTAGATACTACATGTTAGGCTCAATGTCTGATGTGCTTCAGCACCAACATGAAGATATCAAGACTATCTGCCAAATATTGGCTCACCTGCAAGAGTTGTTTAGTGAACAAAGTCGCATAGCCAAGTATTAGATCATTAAATGACTTTTTAAGACTAAAATGCATGATGGACAGTCAGTCCAAGATCATTATTTGATGATGATCAAGAACTTGGAAGAGCTTTGAGAAGCTCAGAGTGAAGTTAGACTAGGATCTACAGAATGACATAATTCTACAATCCTTGACTGATGCGTATGGGCAGTTCATCATGAACTACCATATGCATAAACTTTAGAGTACTCTGACCAAATTTATGAACATGTCGATTACTACTGAGCTTTCTATGAAAGATTTTAAAGGCTCGGTACATAAAATGGAATGGACTTCTTCCAAGTCTTTTGAAAAGAAGAAGTATGTGAAAAGGCAAAAGGTTGAAGATGGAAAGAAGAAGAAGGCAGAGCTGAAGAAGAAGGCCGCTGACAAAGGAAAGTATTTCCATTATAACATAGATGGCCACTGGAAGCAGAACTACCATATATACCTAGACACCCTAAAAAATAAGAAGGAGATAGGTCCTTCTAGAGGTATGCTCGTTTTTGAATCTAATCTTATGCTTTCTTCTACATCCAGTTGGATCCTTGACTCTAGTTTTGGTGCTCATTTGTGCATTTTCATGCAAGATCTTAAGGATAGCAAGAGGCTGAGGGATGGTGAGATGATCCTACGCATCAAAAATGGAGTAAGGGTTCCTGCTGTGGCCGTAGGAACCTACTCTCTTCGACTATCGTCTAGCTTAGATTTAGTACTTAGGGATTATTACTATGTGCCTGTTGCAAACAAAAATTTAATTTCTATTTCCTGTTTAGCACAAGAAGGCAATGTAATTAGTTTTCTTAAGGACCATTATAATATTCTTTGTGAATGAAATAAAATTGCAAGTGGTTTTCTCATTAACGATCTCTATCAGTTACATATTGATGTATGTATCTTTAATATTGAGAAAAATGTGAATGCCATATGATCAAAATGACCTAGGGATAGTCCAAATGATAGGTATCTATGGCACCTAAGGCTAGGTCAGATAGCAGAAGATAGGGTTAACAAATTGGAGAAAATTGGGCTATTGAGTCTGTTGACTTCTGAGTCATATCCAATTTATGAATCATGTCTTCATGGCAAAATGACTAAGCTCTCTTTTGTAGGACATGGAGAAAGGCCCACGGATCTACTTGCCCTAGTACATACTGATGTGTGCAGCCCATTTGATGTGCCGGCTAGAGGCAACTTTGTCTGTTTCACAATCTTTACCGATGATTTATCTCGATATGGATACGTGTATCTTGTGAGACACAAATCTGAAGCTTTTGAAAAGTTCAAGAAATTCAGATATGAAGTAGAAAAGCAAATTGAAAAACCCATTAAGGTTCTTCGATCAGATCGAGGAGGTGAATATCTTAGTCGAAAATTTCTGAACTATCTCAAGTAAAATGGTATAGTCTCTCAATGGACTCTATCTGAAACACCTCAACTCAATGGAGTTTCAGAATGAAGAAACTAGACCCTATTAGATATGGTCCGATCCTTGATGAGCTTCACAGACCTTCTTGATTTTCTTTGGGGAAATAGTCTATTAATTGCTATATATACTGAATAGGATTTTCTCTAAAATCATTCCTACCACATCGTATGAGATATGGCATGGTAAGAAATCAAGTCTGAGTCATCTCAGAATTTGGAGTTGTCCGGCTCATGTCGAAAGAGAACAAGTGGACAAGTTAGAGTATAGGTCCTTTAGGGCTCGATTTATAGGATATCCTAAAGAGTCAATAAGATGTTATTTCTACATTCTAGAAGACCATAATGTGATTGTGAGTCGGCATGCCATCTTTTTTGAAAAATAGTTTATTCAAGATAGCAGCATTGGAAAGTAGATCAAGCTCGAGGAGAAAGTCTCACAAGAGCAAGAAGCTAAGGACCACATGAAATCAAATCAGATTGAGCCAATACAATCACTACCTCCTCCACCTCATGGATCAGAAAGAATTTTTTGTGCCCTAGAGAGTTACTTAGGTACTATTTTAGAAAAGGTAGAGGAAATATTTCTCATAGGTAATGGGGTTCATGGTGATGATCCCAAAACCTATGATGAGACGATATCAGATATCGACTCCGAGAAATGGTTAGAGGTAATGAAGTCAGAAATTGACTCGATGCACTCAAACCAAGTCTGAACCTTGGTAGATCCATCAGAAGGTATAGTACCTATTGGGTATAAATGGATCTACAAGAGAAAGATTGGTGCAGATGGGAATGTGGAGACATTCAAAGCTAGATTAGTGGCAAAAGGATATAGTCAGCACGAAGGCATTGACTATCAAGATACCTTTTCGCCAGTAGCTTGCTAAAGACCATCCGCATATTGCTTGCTATTGCAGCCTATTTTGATTATGAAATATGGCAAATAGACGTAAAAATGATATTCTTAAATGGATACCTTGAGGAAGATATCTATATAGAACAACTGCTAGGTTTCAGATCCAGTGATGCTGATCACAAAGTATGCAAGCTGCAAAGGTCCATATATGGACTTAAGCAAGCATTTCGGAGCTGGAATACTTATTTTAATGATCTGATCAAATTATTTGGTTTCATCAAAAATGAGGACAAACCATGTGTTTTCAAAATGATCAGTGGGAGCACTATTATCTTTCTCGTACTGTACATGGATGATATCCTCCTTATTAAAAATGATATTCCCATGTTGACCATAGTTAAAATGTGGTTATCAAAAGAATTCTCCATGAAAGACCTAGGAGAAGCATCCTTCATTTTAGGAATTAAGGTCTATAGAGATAAACCAAGTAGAATGCTAGGTCTTTCATAGAAGATGTACATATAGGAAGTGCTAAAGAGATTTAACATTAAAAACTCCAAGTGGGGTTTGGTACCCTTCAGACATGACATTCATCTCTCTAAGAAGAAGTGCCCTAGCACACCTGAGGAGATAGAATGCATGAGCAAGATCCCTTATACTTCAGCAATAGGGAGCCTCATGTATGCCATGTTATGTACACGACCTGATATAGCCCATGCTGTGACTATCATGAGCAGATATCAGTCGAATCCAGACAAAGAACACTAGTCTTCTATGAAATATATCTTAAGTACCTGAGAATAACTAAGGATATGTTGTTCATTTTTGATAATGGAGAACTCCAAGTCCAGGGGTATACAAACTCGGATTTTATGTCCGATATAGATGATCAAAAGTTGACATCTGAGAGTCTGTTTGTGTGTAATGATGGTGCTATCAGTTAGAAGAGTTCGAAGCAGACAATGATAGCAGATTTTACTATAGAAGCAGAGTACATCGCTGTATTAGAAGCTGCGAAGGAGGCATTCTAGTATAAAAAATTCAGCACAGAAATTGGAGTGATGCCATCATATGCCATTCCTCTTTACTACGATAATAGTGGCGCCATAGCCCTTGCTAAGAAGCTAAGGTCTCATCAAAAATTCAAGCACATCAAGCGGCGATACCACCTCATCCACGATTACCTCGAGAAGAGTTATGTTGAGGTCAAGAGAGTCAATTTTGCAAACAATGCGGCAGACCCACTCATAAAGGTATTAGGCTAGCAGAAGATCGAAACCCACCTTGAGAAGATGGGACTTAGAATTATAGCCAATTGGCTTTAGGTCAAGTGGGAGTTTGTTAGATATGTGTGCCCTAGAAGCCAAAATTGGCTAACACTTGTAATACACATCTAAGGGCAAAATTATAAATTTGACTATAAATAATAAAATAAATTATTTTCTATCATAGTGTGTATTTGAAAGTGTCTGTGATACATCCCTTGAGTTAATGAAAATGATAGTTCATATTTTCAAGAGTTGAAAATTTAAGATATGAATTTTTATTATTAACACATAAAATGCTTCCGACCGTAGGATCATCATGAGGATGGTGATTGATTCGGAAGATTAGTGTACAATCACTTCTTTAGAATAGATAAGTCTTGAGTCTACGGTGTAGAGACACCAGAGCGAGAGTATAGGTACTCATTAGAGAACAAGGGAACTGAGCATGACCACGTCGAGTAGTCATAAGGAAGTCTACCTTCTCGTCAATGACTGGCTCAAAGCTATAGTGGTGAATCTGATTCTTTGATCTGAGGTGCATCGGTAGTTGACCTTGAGAGTGTTATAGTTTGACTACACCATAACTCGGTCTCCTAGCCAATCGGAACCTAGAGGTCTATGTTGGCTATAGCATGTTCATTGTAGAAATTAGATTACACCAATAGGGGATCTATCTACCTCAGTAAATGAGGAGCAGCCCTACGATGATCATGAGAATCAAGTCCATAAGCCTATGGCCATGGTAGAGTGAAATGATAGAAAGAGTTTCTATTAGAGTTTTCACATCGGACTTGAATTGAATGATTAATTCATATGATGGAAATTAGGGATTGACGAGATCATCTTAACCCTAATCCGATTGGGGCTAAAGATAGAAAAATTTAATCACATAGGTAACTACACCGAGAGGTCATTTTCTATTTTAATAGGTTGCCACCATATGCTGCTGGTGTTATTGGTGGATTTTGGGAGCAATTAGAATGATTTGGATGATCGATTATGCTAGTTGTCTGAATCAGAAAAGTTATGATCCATTAGAAGATATTTCGATGATGGCAATGATAGTGATCATGACATATCCCATTCTCATATAAAACTGAACCTAATTGGGTCACACAAATAAGGAATTGGATCTGGACATCATCAATTGGACTAACCCTGTTCAATTGATTTGAATAAGATTCAATTAGGTTTAAGAAAATCATTCTAGCACACGATTGAGCATGATATTTTTCTTCAACAATCATTAAAAGTTATCTCAACTGAGCCAAATATGTTTAGGCTCACTCAAGAATCTTTACTTGGTCTGACTGAAGTTTGTCCAGATCAGAAAAGGGTTGTCTTAATTTATAAGATAAATTTGAGACAACACCTGCCATTTTCCATTACCTGCTCAATGTTGTTCTTTAACTTTGGTCAAACGTTGAACTTTGACACTTAGACACTAGCCCATATGTCATGCACCCATAAGAGAGTAGATGGGACTTTGTCCCCCTACTAAAAGAAGGAAAGGGAGGGGGTGCATGCATAGGGAGGCGTGTGAAGGAAAAACCTAATTTTCTGGGTCGGGTTCATTTAGATCTAGATTGGATCAAGAGAGGTATTTCAAAAATTTTTCTTTTAAATCTAAATTAGATCTGAGATATTTCATATATAATTTTATAGATCTAATAAAAATAAAATAAATTAAAATAGATTTAATTTTGTATGTTATTGTTGGGTTATCAGATTATCTTATGATGATCCTGCTAATTGCCTGAGATTCTGGATCTAGCCACATAAGTGCCTGGCCTCTACCTGTATCCACTTGGACTAGATCTGAAGATCTTCTCTTTCTTTATCACTTCTCTAAATATTAGATCTAGATCTAATTTGAAGGATCTTCAAAACTTCATTCGAAGATCGGGTATCGTCTCTTGTAGCAGTGCTGCTTCCTTCCTTTCTCGTCACCTTTCTCTTGCCTGGATCGCACCAAACTGGAGCCCAAATCCTCTTAGGCATGGAGAGAAGAGAGAGGACCTGAAGATGGCATAGAGGAGGGAGAGGGGCAGCCTTGTGGCATGGGCAAAGATCTAAGCTCTTTGAAACTAGGCGCAGATAGGGTTTATATAGACCCTACTATGCCATGCAGTGCAACATCATCCCGACCAATCACGTCGCTTCATGCAATCAGATCTAAATCTGATTGATGGAATGACATCACCTGATCCAATCAAATAAGAGCCCCACTAAATCATTCTTAGATGGTGCCTAAGACTGATCAAAGTTTAATCTTTGGCGCCACCTAGGTAGAAACCCCGAAGTAACTGGAGTCCCATCTGTATGGAACTCTAGGCACCTCTATCCATGGGCGCACGCCTCCCTACGCATGTGCCCCTAGTCCACCTACTTTTTAGCAGGTTGACTGGTCCAAAATCAATCTCCTATGGGTGCATGACACATGGGTAGATGTCTAAGTGTCAAAAGTCAATATTTGATCAAAGTCAAAAGACAAGAATTAGTAGATGATGAAAAATGGGAGGTGTTGTCTCAAATTTATCTCATAAATTAAGACAATCCTTTTCTGACTTGGATAAGTTTTAATCAGACTAAGTAAAGGTATAAGTAAAGGTACCTAAGTGAGCACAAACACATTTGGCTCATTCGAGACAACTTAAAATGATAATTGAAGGAGAACATTAGGCTCAATCATGTGCTAGCATGATTTTTTTAAACCTAATTGAATCTTATTCAAATCAATTGAACTGAGTTAGTCCAATTGATGATATCTAGATCCAAACCCTTATTTGTGTGATCCAGTTAGATTCAATTCCGTATGGTAATGAGATATGTCATGATCTCTATCATCGACATCATTGGAACATCTTTCGATGGATCAAAACTTTTCTGATTCAGACAACTAGAATGATCGATCATCCAAATCATTCCAATTGCTTACAAAATCTACCAGTGACACCTAGCAGTATATGGTGGCAACCCATCAGAACTAAAAATGAACCTCTCGGTGTAGCTACTGTGTGATTAAGTTCTTCTATCTTGAGCTCCGATCAGATTAGGGTTAAGGTGAACTCGTCAAACTCCTAATTTCTATCATATGATTAATCATTCGATTCAAGTTCGAATGTGAAAACCTTAATAGAAAACTCTTTCTATTATTTCACTCTGCCATGGCCATGGACTTTTGGACTTGATTCTCATGATCATCATAGGGCTGCTCTCTCATCTACCGAGGTAGATAGATTTTCCTCTTGGTGTGAATCCAATTCCTACAATGAACATGCTATAGCCAACATACACCTCAGGATTCCAAATGGCTAGGAGATCGAGTTATGGTGTAGTCAAACTATAACACCCTCAAGGTGAACTACCGATGCACCTCAGGTCAAAAAAAACCAGACACACCACTGCAGCTTCGAGTCAGTCATCGATGAGAAGGTAGACTTCCTAATGACTACTCGAGGTGGTCACGCTCAGTGCCCTCATTCTCTAACGAGTACCTGTACTCTCGCTCTGGTGTCTCTACACCATAGACTCAAGACTCATCTACTATAAGAAAGCGATTGTACACCAACCTTTTGGATCAATCACCATCCTCATGATGATCCTATGGTCAGGAGCATTTTATGAGTTAATAATGAAAATTCATGTCTTAAATTTTCAACTCTTGAAAATATGAATTATCATTACCATTAACTCAAGGGATGTATCACAGACACTAAATATACATTATGATAGAAAATAACCCATTTTATTATTTATAGTCAAAATTATAATTTTGTCCCTAGAAGTGTATTACAAGTGTCAGCCAATTCTGGCTTCTAGGGCACACATATCTAACAAACTCTTACTTGACCTAAAGCCAATTGGCTACAAATCTAAGTCCCATCTTCTCAAGGTGGGCTTCGATCTTCTGCTGGCCCAATGGCTTTGTAAGTGGGTCTGCCGCATTGTTTGTGGAGTCGACTCTCTTGACCTCGACATAACTCCTTCTCGAGGTAATTGTGGATGAGGTGGTATCACTGCTCGATGTGCTTGAATTTTTGGTGAGGCCTCAGCTCCTTAGTAAGAGCTATGGTGCCATTATTGTCGCAGTATAGAGGAATGGCATCTGATGGCATCACTTTGATCTTTGCAGCAAATGTTTTGTACCAGAATGCCTCCTTCGTAGCTTCTGATGTAGTGATGTATTCTACTTTCATGGTGGAATCTGCTATTACTATCTGCATTGAAACTCTTCAAACTGACAGCACCACCATTGCACACAAAGCAGACTTCCAGATGTCGACTTTCGATCATCAACATCGGACATAAAATCCAAGTCTGTATACCCCTGGACTTGGAGTTCTCCATTATCAAAAACCAACAACATATCCTTAGTTCTTCTCAAGTACTTAAGGATACATTTTATAGAAGTCTAGTGTTCTTCACCTGGATTCGACTGATATCTGCTTGTGACACTCATAGCATGGGCTACTATCAGGTCGTGTACATAACATGGCATACATGAGGCTCCCTATTGCTGAAGCATAAGGGATCTTGCTCATGCATTCTATTTCCTCAGGTGTGCTAGGGCACATCTTTTTGGAAAGATGAATGCCATGTCTGAAGGGTACCAAACCCCTCTTAGAGTTTTCCATGCTAAACCTCTTTAGCACTTTCTCTATGTACATCTTCTGTGAAAGTCCTAGCATCCTATTCGGTCTATCTCTATAGACCTTAATTCCTAGAATAAAGGATGCTTCTCCTAGGTCTTTCATGGAGAATTCTTGGATAACCACATTTTAACTGTGGTCAACATGGGAATATCATTCCCAATAAGGAGGATATCATCCACGTACAATACGAGAAGACAACAGCGCTCCCACTGATCCTTTTTGAAGACACATGGTTCCTTCTCGTTCTTGATGAAATCAAATAATTTGATCACATCATTAAAATGAGTATTCTAGCTTTGAGATGCTTGCTTAAGTCCATATATAGACCTTTGTAGCTTGCATACCTTGTGATCAGTATCACTAGGATGTGAAACCTAGCGGCTGTTCCATATAGATATCTTCCTCAAGATATCCATTTTAAGAACATGCCATTTTCACATCCATTTGCCATATTTCATAATCGAAATAGGCTGCAATAGCAAGCAATGTATGGATGGATTTTAGCATAGCTACCGACGAAAAGGTATCCTGATAGTCAATGCCTTCATGTTGACTATAACCTTTTGCCACTAATCTAGCTTGAATGTCTCCACATTCCCATCTGCACCAATCTTTCTCTTGTAGATCCATTTACACCCAATAGGTACTATACCTTCTGGTGGATCTACCAAGGTCCAGACTTGGTTTGAGTGCATCGAGTCAATTTCTGACTTCATTGTCTCTAACCATTTCTTAGAGTCAATATCTGATATCGCCTCATTATAGGTTTTGGGATCATCACCATGAACCCCATTACCTATGAGGAACATTTCCTCTATTTTCTCTGAAATAGTACCTAAGTACCTCTCAGAAAAATGGGAAATCCTTTCTGATCTACGAGGTGAGGTAAGGTAGTGATTGTACTTGGCTCAACCTAATTTGGTTCCATTTGGTCCTTAGCTCGTTGCTATTATGAGACTTTCTCATCGAGCTTGATCTTCTTTCCAATGCCGCTATCTTGAATAAACTATTTTTCAAAAAAGATGGCATGTCAACTCATAATCATATTGTGATATTCTTGAATATAGAAATAATATCCTAATGACTCTTTAGGATATCCTATAAATCAAGCTCTAAAGGACCTAAAGTCTAACTTATCCGCTTGTTGTCTTTTAACATGAGCCGGACAACCGCAAATTCTAAGATGACTCAGGCTTGGTTTCTTACCATGCCATATCTCATACGGTGTGGTAGGAATGGTTTTAGAAGGAATCCTATTTAGTAAGTATATTATAGTTAACAAACTATGTCCCTAAAAAAAATTAGAGAGGTCCATGAAGCTCATCATAGATCGGACCATATCTAATAGAGTCTGGTTCTTCCATTCTGAAATCCCATTGAGTTGAGGTATTCCAGATGGAGTCCATTAAGAGACTATGCCATTTTTCTTAAGATAGTCTAGGAATTCTCGACTAAGGTATTCACCTCCTCAATCTGATTGAAGAACCTTAATGGGTTTTTCAGTTTGTTTTTCTACTTCGTGTCTGAATTTTTTGAACTTTTCAAATGCTTCAGACTTATGTCTCATAAGATACACATACTCATACCTAGATAAATCATCGATAAAGGTTATGAAGTACACAAAGTTGCCTCTAGTCGGTACATCAAATAGGCTGCACACATCAGTATGTACTAGGACAAGAATATCCGTGGCCCTTTCCCTATGTCCTACAAAAGGGAGCTTAGTCATTTTGCCATGAAGACAAGATTTATAAATTGGATATGACTCAAAAGTCAACGGACTCAATAGAACAATTTGCTCCAATTTGTTTACCCTATCTTTAGCTATATGACCTAGTCTTAGGTGCCATAGATACCTATCACTTGGACTATCCCTAGGTCGTTTCATGGCATTCATATTTTGCTCGATATTAAAAATAGATACATCAATATGTAACTGATAAAGACCGTTAAAAAGAAAACTACTTGCAATTTTATTTCTTTCATAAAGAATGTTATAATGGTCCTTAAGAAAACTAATTACATAGTCTTCTAGTGCTAGGCATGAAACAGAATTCAAATTCCTACTTACTGCAGGCAGATAATAACAATCTTTTAATACTAAGTCTAAACCAAATGTTAGTCAAAGAGGATACGTTCTCATAGCCACAGTAGCAACTCTTGCTCCATTTACGATGCATAGGATCATCTCAACATCCCTCAGCCTTCTGCTATCCTCAAGACCCTGCATGGAAGTACACAAATGAGCACTAGAATTAGAGTCAAGCACCCAACTGGATGTAGAAGAGTCATAAGGTTAGACTCAATAACGAGCATACCTCCAGAAGGATCTACCTCCTTATTCTTTAGGATGGCTAGGTATGTAGGGCAGTTTCATTTCTAGTGGCCGTCATTATTGCAATGAAAATATTTTTCTTTGTCAGCGACCTTCTTCTTCAGTTCTGCCTTTTCTTCTTTCCTACTTCCATCTTCTGTCTTTTCATAGACTTCTTATTCTTTCCAAAAGACTTTCTCTTGGAAGAAGTCCGTTCCATAGCAAGCACTGAGCCTTTAGAGCCTTTCATAGAAAGCTCAGTAGTAAGTAGCATATTCATAAGCTCGGCCAGGGAATTTTGAAGTTTATGCATATGGTAGTTCATGATGAACTGCCCATATGCATTAGTCAAGGATTGCAGAATTATATCATTCTGCAGATCCAGGTCCAACTTCACTTCGAGCTTCTCAAGCTCTTCCAAATTCTTGATCATCATCAGACAATGATCTTGGACTGACTGCCCATCATGCATTTTAGCTTTGAACAATCGTTTAGTGATTTGATACTTGACCGTGCGACTCTGTTCACCAAACATCTCTTGTAGGTGAGCCAACATTTGGCGGACAGTCTTGATATCTTCATATTGGTGCTGAAGCTCATCAGACATCGAGCCCAACATATAGTATCTGGCCTTATTATTTTCTTTTGTTCACTTATCAAGAGATGCTCTCTGTTCAGCAGATGGACGAGCTGGTAAGATGGGAGGATCCTGATCCAATACATGAGTTAACTTCTCGAAATCCAAAATGATTTTGAAGTTTTAGAGCCAATCATTATAATTAGGTCCGATCAGTCTATGGGTGTCCAGGATATGTGCTAATGGGTTGGACGCCGACATTTTTCTGTAGAGAGTCAAAGTTTCTAATTAGATATTGTAATTAAGACTTGACCAATTTATTTAGGAGTTTTATTTTTAAATAAATTAGCTCCTACTATTTTCTCGGATCCCTATACGTCTTTTATAGAGATGCAAAAATCTCCATGATTAATGATTTCTAGTGGGTGGTGCGGTCTCACCAACTGACCAACACCTCACCTAACAGCTATTGATGATGGGTCAGCCAATAAGTGAACAACTCTTGTTCAATGATTCTCTAATTATGGTGCACCCAAACTTGATCTTTAATTTATGAATCTCACCGTGCCCAAAATATTAATCCACTCTTTAGTTAAGTTAGACCCACCATTTGCACAGATTGGATTCCTAATTGAGTCTCTCACCATATCCAAAATATTGAGCCTAATCCATCCTCCAGCCCGTAGCACCTAATGCCTAATAGACATTGTTACATCTGTTCGATGCAACTGAACCATAATAACCAGCCGAGAACAGTCAACCCCGGGAAGGGCCTGCACATCTACAATGGTGGAAGATCTTAGACTTAATCTTTTCTTAGGGAGATTTGATTTAGGTCTCATTAAACTAGACTTGACATAGTCATAACCATTATGACTAACCTAGTGGCATGGGTTAGCTCGAATTATTGACCACCTCTAATCAGGACTGAGCTAACAAATATGGCTAGGTAAGTGAGACCGGTGGAAGGGATATGCCATTAACTCGATAAGAATGCATTCAAGTTGAGTAGCTCCCAATTAAAAATTAATTGATCATATCTACCAAACTTACCTTAGATACCAAATTGTTGAGCCAGAACCAATCAGATTAGCCTACAATCCAGATTCTAACCGCTGAGCCTAATTAGGTCTTACCTTGATCGATCACTCACGTGACTTGATCTTGACCCAGACTTAATCCTATTAGACTGATCAATTTAACCACTTTTGATCCCATCTAACCAACTCTTGATTCGGTTTGATCAATCGCTTAGATCTAATTAAGCTACCCAAGCCCAAACCTAATTTTATGAATATGTCTTAGATCTTAAATTCTCAATTTTAGACCTAACATATTTCATAATCATAATTCTCAATTAAGTTTAGGGTTCACAAACAAAACATATAAATAAAATTCTAGGATTTCAGGGTCTAGGGTTTTGCAGAAAATAAGTTCTTGATTTCTGATTAAAGACGAATGCGCAGCACCCCTACACATCATAAGAATATCCCATCGAATGGGAGGAGAGGATATTTAAATCCTACTTTGTTCTTATGATCGGAAGGCCAAGGAGAATGCCTTAATCAGAAATATATAAAAAAAACTATAAAACTAGTTAGATCTACATCATATATCTTATATAAAAAATTGATCTAACTATAAACATGTTTTGCATACATCTCATGTATCATATCATGCATGTATTTAGATCTAAATTATCTCATAATTTATCTAAAAAATTAAATTTAAATTGATATCATCAAAATAAATTCTATTCTAGACAATTATGTAGAACTATTCTACAACTAGTCTAAATATGCGTGCATCATATCTCATATGAACCAAAAATTAAATAATTTTATTTTCTATTTTTTAGATCATATTATAATAATTATAATATTAAAAAATAGTAAATAAATTAATTTAAAATTATAACTTAATCAAATTAAATTATGATCATGCAAGACTATACATAGAACAATTCTATTCTACAACTAGTCATGCATCTTGTAGAACTTAGATATAAATTATTTAATTTTAATTTTTGTAATTTTAGATCTAATCACATCTTATGTAACATCTAAAATCACCTAATTATTAGATTAAAAATAAATTTAAATTAGATCTAAATAATTTATGGGAACCTAGCTCTGATACCAGTTGAAGGAAAAATCTAGTTTTTCGAGTCAGGTTCGTTTAGATCTAGATTGGATCAAGAGAGATATTTTAAATTTTTTTTTTTTAAATATAAATTAGATTTAAGATATTTTAGATCTAATTTTATAGATCTAATAAAAATAAAATAAATTAAAATAGATTTAATTTTGTATCTTGTTGTTGGGTAATCAGATAACCCTATGATGATCCTACTGATTGTCTGAGATTTTGGATCTAGCCATGCAAGTGCCTGGCCTCTACCGGTATCCACTCAGGCTGGATCTAAAGATCATCTCTTTTTTTATCACTTTGTAAAATATCAGATCTAGATCTGATTTGGAGGATCTTCAAAACTTCTTTTGAAGATTGGGTATCTTCTCTTGTAGCAGTGCTGCCTTCTTCCTTTCTCGTCACCTTTCTCTTGCCTGGATCGCACCAAACTGGAGCCCAAATCCCCTTGAGCATGTAGAGGAGAGACGGGACCTAAACATGGCATGGTGGAGGGAGGGGGGCAGCCTTATGGCATGGGCAAAGATCTAAGCTCTCTGAAACTAGGCGCAGATAGGGTTTATTTAGACCCTGCTGCTCCATGCAGTGCCACATCACCCCGACCAATCATGTCACTTCGTGCAATCATATCTAAATCTAATTGATGGGATGATATCACCTGATCTAATTAGATAAGAGCCCCTTTAAATCATTCTTAGATGGTGCCTAAGATTGATCAAAGTTTAATCTTTGGCGCCACCTAGGTAGAAACCTTGAAGTAACTGGAGTCCCTTCTGTATGGGACTCCAGGCACCTCTGTCCATGGATGCATGCCTCCCTAGGCATGCATCCCTAGTCCATCTACTTTTTAGTAGTTTGACTAGTCCAAAATTTATCTTCTATGGGTGCATGATATATGGACAGATGTCTAAGTGTCAAAGATCAATATTTGACCAAAGTCAAAAGACAAGAATTAGCAGGTGATGGAAAATGGCAGGTCTTGTCTCAAATTTATCTCATAAATTAAGATAATCCTTTTCTAACTTGGATAAATTTCAGTCAGACCAAGTAAAGGTACTTGAGTGAGCACAAACACATTTGGCTCATTTGAGACAACTTAAAATGATAATTGAAGGAGAACATTAGGCTCAATCATGTGCTAGAATGATTTCCTTGAACCTAATTGAATCTTATTCAAATCAATTAAATTGGGTTAGTCCAATTAATGATATCCATATCCAAATTCTTGTTTGTGTGATCTAGTTAGGTTCAATTCTATATGGTAATAAGATATGTCACGATCTTTATCATCGACATCATCGAAACATCTTTCGATGGATAAGAACTTTTCTGATTCAAACAACTAGAATGATCGATCATCCGAATCATTCTAATTGCTCCCAAAATCCACTAGTGACACCTAACGGTATATGGTGGCAACCCATCAGAACTAAAAATGAATCTCTCAGTGCAGCTATCTGTGTGATTAAGTTCTTCTATCTTGAGATCCGATCAGATTAGGGTTAAGGATAACTCGTCAAACCCTAATTTTTGTCATATGATTTAATCATTTGATTTAAGTTCGATGTGAAAACCTTAATAGAAACTCTTTCTATTATTTCACTCTACCATGGCTATGGGCTTATGGACTTGATTCTCAAGATCATCATAGGGCTGCTCTCTCTTGGTGCGATCCAATTCCTACAATGAACATGCTATAGCCAACATACACCTCAAGATTTTGAATGACTAAGAGATTGAGTTATGGTGTAGTCAAACAATAATATCCTCAAGATGAACTATCGATGCACCTCAGGTCAAAGAACCAGACACGCTACTATAGCTTCGAGCCAGTCATCGATGAGAAGGTAGACTTCCTTATAACTACTTGAGGTGGTCATGCTTAATGCCCTCGTTCTCTAATGAGTACCTATACTCTTGCTCCAGTGTCTCTACATCGTAGAGTCAAGACTCATCTACTATAGAAAAATGATTGTATACCAACCTTCCAGATCAATCACCATCCTCATGATGATCCTATGGTCGGAAGCATTTTATGAGTTAATAATGAAAATTCATGTCTTGAATTTTCAACTCTTGAAAATAAGAATTATCATTACCATTAACTCATGGGATCTATCACAGACACTAAATACACATTATGATAGAAAAAAAATTATTTTATTATGTATAGTTAAAATTATAATTTTTCCCTTAGAAGTGTATAACAAGTGTCAGGCAATTTTGGCTTCTAGGGCACACATATCTAATAGCATGCACCCAAAGAGGATAAGGATTGGAGTCCCATGCAGATGGGACTCCAGTTGTTTCATGCTCTCTACTTGGGTGGTGCCAAAGACTCTTCTTTGACAAGTCTTGGTGCCACCTAAGAAGGTTTGTGAGGAACTCTAATCTGATTGGATCAAATGATGTCATTTAATCAATCAAATTTATATCTGATTGTATAAAGAGCCGTGATTGGTCAGGATGATGTGGCACTGCATGGCGCAGCAGGGTCTATATAAACCCTGTCTGCGCCTAAGATTGAGAGCTTCTACCCTTTGCCCATGCCATATAGCCCCTCTCTCTCCTTCTCCACGTCTCCTTCAGATTCTCTCTCTCCTCTCCATACCCAAAAAGTTTTGGGCTTTAGTTTGGTGTGATCCAAGCAAGTGAAAGGCGACAAGAAAGCAAGAAGGCAACACTGCTGTAAGAGACAACATCTGATCTTCAAAAGATGTTTTGAAGATCATCAAGATCAGATCCACATCTAATCTTCGGAGTATAGATTGAGAAGGAGACAGTCTTCTGATCCTACTCCTGTGGATACCGATAGAGGCTAGGTGCTTGCATGGCTACATTCAGAACCTCAGCCAAACATCGGGATCATCACAGGATAATAGGATTACCCATAATAAGGTATAATTAAATTAGATTTATTTTATTTTATTTTTATTTTATTTTTTAAATAAATAAAATTAGATCTAAAGAGTCTTAGATCTAATTTTGATCTAAAAAAAATTTTTGAAATATCCCTCTTGATCTAATCAGATCTGAACGAACCTAATCCGGGAAGCAGGGTTTTTCCCTTCAACCACCCTACTTTGACTTTTCCATACCCAATCTCACGCACACTTTTGTTTTGCGTGAGAATTCTCACACACATAAGGTATCTACACCTCCTCCTCTTTCTACATTTGACTTGGTCCAAGTGTTGGATCAAATTGGATTTAAGTTGAATTTTGAATTTAACATGAGTTGGTTGGTTTGGTTGAAACTTCCCAACTCACTGTCATGCTTATCTATTCACCTCACCACTTGAGAAATGTTACATGATTTTTTTTATGCATTTTCTAAAGGTGGGTACACAGAATGAGTGTCCTTCTATGCATCAAACATCCAGTGGTGGGTGTTGGATTGGGATAAGAAGGTTTTTGAATTTGATGTTGGTTGGGAGGTTGAAACAAGTTTAGCCTCTGACCCTTATCTCTTTCCATGTGCCTTTACCATGGTATTTTACATCAATAAATTATGAGAGCTTTTGTGCATGCACAAGAAGGAGCTAGCATTACATGGTAAAAATTTCAAAGTGATTGGGAATTAGTTTTGGATCAAGAAAAATCTCAGAGTGAAGGTGAGCAAGGTCCTGCAACACTTTATTTTTCCCTCATACCTCTCTTCTCTTCTAATTTTCACCTCTAAAGATACCCTATTTTTAGATAAGATCTAAATAGGGTTTATAGATCTATATTTCATAGAAAAACTCTATACAAAGAGGGTGTGATAGGATTTTTAGTGTGTTAGAGTTTTTGGGTTGAGTGAAACCCTAGATTTGGGTATCTACGTTCGGATGTAGAGATCGAGTGCTACGAGCGTCGGATGACCACCAAACTTTGTACACCTCTTCATCATCCTCTAATATTTGTGTTATAATTTTTTTGAGTATCCAAGAAATCAAAAAGTAGATGATTGATCTAATCAATTATGATCAACCGTCGAAGGCCCCGACGAGGAGCTAGCACTCCAATAGGGCTGATCACGACCAGGAGCTCCGTGTGTGTTGGGAATATGCGCTCTTCCCACAAAGATCGACATGGCCATCGATGATTAGCCAAGAAATTAAAGAAGTACTTCTTAGAGATCTCTGAGAAAGCATGATCAAATAAATTAAGGAATAGAGAAGAAGAGAAAAAGAGATTTCTAGAAGAAAAGAGCTTTTATTCAGCACATTTCAGCACACTTACAATCTTGACCTGTTTTCAGTATATATACTTTACAAAGGATCAAGCGCAAGCTCATAAAAAATTTTCCAAACCCAAACAACCCATGTACATAAAAGAATAACCCATGAATATTAAGCCAGCCCAGTTTCAGACTGAGTCGGCTAACCTGCGATCGGGTCGGCTCTGTCCCATACTAAGCCGACCTAGTTGTGTACCATGCCAATAGTCCGATAATATTATTTTCTATCTAAATTTTTCTCTAAGACCTCGCCGATCCAGTCCTGAACTAAGCCGACCCAATTCCCAACTAAGCCAGCTCAATCTCAGAGTGAGCCAGCCCAATTTCTAAACATTACTATTGAGACTGATTCTTCTTTCGCATCGCTCCCATCTTTCCATAACCTATCTTCTCATATTTTCAAGACTTGGAAGTGCTACTTCTGAGCTCACGTTCCCCACCTTGTTGCTTTCAAGTCCTTATGAACTCATCTCTCCTCAACAAATCCATCTGTGCCATACATCTTTGAAAGTTGTCTCTAGGGAGAACCTTTATGAGTGCATCAGATTGATTATCCTTGGTATGGACCTTCATCAGTTTCACTTCACCTTCCTCCACCAGCTCTCTGATCCTGTGGTACCTCACGTCTATATGCTTTGTGTGCACATGATAGACTGGGTTCTGTGCCAATAATAGAGCACTCTGACTCTCACTGAATAGTGTAACCTTGCTCTGCTCCACCCCCAACTCATCAATCAGCCTCCTAAGCCAAAGGGCTTCCTTTGCAGCCTTCGTTATCCCAATGTACTTAGCCTTTGTGGTAGACAAGACCGTGATTGACTGAAGGGTTGATCTCTAAGATACCAGTCCACCATATACGCAGAAGAGGTATCCAGTAGTAGACCTCCTTGTATCAAGATCATCAGCATGATTTGCATCAATAAACCCTTTCAGAGGATTCGAATCTTCACATATCTTCATAGATTATTCTCCAAATTCTTCCAACTATCCACCAAACACCAAACCATAATCCCTTGTTCCATGCAGATATCTCAATATCTATTTCAATACTTTCTAGTGTTCCTTCTCAGGGTTAGCCATGTATCTACTAACCGTGGTCACAGCATGTGCTATATCTGGTCTATAGCACACCATAGTGTACATCACACAGCCTACAGCATTTGCATAAAAGACTCATTCCATATATTCTCTCTCCTCTTCTGATAGGGGGCACTGTAACTTGGAGAGAGACATAAGGCTCGATAAAGACGTCTCTGTAGGTTTGGCCTTCTCCATCCCAAACCTCTACGGAACCTTCTGGACATACTTTCCTTATGACAAATGGATCACTTCTTTGCACCTATCTCTACAAATCTTCATTCCAAGGATTTTCTCAGCTGGATCCAAATCTTTCATCTCAAATTCAGATGATAATGTCCTTTTCAACCTTTTCATAACATCCATGCTTCTACTGGCTATGAGCATATCATCTATATATAATAACAGGTATAGGGCATCCTCCTCATCTACATTCTTGACGTAGACACAACAATCATGTTTATATCTACTGAAACCCAGGCTCAAGAGAAAGCTATCAAACCTTCGATATCACTGATGAGGGGATTGTTTCAAGCTATATAAAGACTTCTTAAGTAAACACTCCTTTTCTTCCTGTCCCATCTTCATGAAACCATCTAGCTACTTCATGTAGATTCTTTCTTCCAAAGTCCCATGAAGGAAGGCCGTCTTCACGTTCATCTGTTCCAATTTTATGTTATGCTGTGCTACCAGTGACAGCAAAACTCGAATAGATGTATGACGCACTATAGGAGAAAAAATTTCTATGTAATCAATCTCTTCCTTGTATGAGTATCCCTTTGCTACCAGCCTTGCTTTGAATCTGATTCCATCTTATTCTGAAGGTGCTTCTTTCTTTATGAACACCCACTTTGGGCTAATAGGTCGAGCACCCTCTAGAAGATCCACTAGCTATCATGTCTGATTCTTCTCAAGTGATTTCATCTCCTTCATCATGGCCTGCATCCATGAATCATGATCCTCACTCTCCATGGCCTCGGCATAATTCTCTGGATATCCATTAGCAGTGATGAGTGCATAGGAGTTAACCTCATCAATGCCATATCTGACCGATTTTTTAGTAGTATGCTGGGGCTTGTGCAAAGTCACTCCCACTGGCACATCTTTGCTTGATGTTTATGGCTGCTCCTACACATTTGTCTAAACTGTCGGCCCTTCATGGTGATTTTTAATCTGAGATAATACTTTTCTACCCAACTCCACCTCAATAGGAATACTCCTACAAATGGATGTAACTTGCATGCCATCATTCTCTAACTGGCCATTGCTGTTCATCTTTGTTTTCCTAGTTCCATCTATCCCAGACCTCCTCAAGATGCTCTTCTAATCAAAGATAACATCCCTGCTGATCACTGACTTCTGTGCCTAAAAGTTCCAAAGCAGGTATCCCTTGACTTCTTGTGGATATCCTATGAATGTCATCTTTTTAGATTTCGGATCCAATTTGCTCCTCTTGGTTGCCTCCACATGTGCATAGGCTGTGCAATTGAAGACTTTCAAGTGGCCAAGCTCCACTTCGTTGCACTCCAGACCTCTTCTGGAATGCCTCCATTTAGCTTATAATCAAAGGACATATTCACAAGAAAATAAGAAAAAGTTAGAGCATCACCCCAAAAGAACTTTGGGAGTGATGTCTGCAGTCTCAAACTTCGTGCCTTCTCGATCAGTGTCTGGTTCATCCTCTCCACGATACCATTCTGCTGGGGAGTCATCCTCATCGTGTAATGGCATTTGATGCCATTTTCCTCATAGTACCTCCTGAACTTCAGGCTAGTATACTTTCCTTCATTGTCCGACCTCAAATACTTTACCTGTTTCTCTGACTCCTCTACTTCAGCTCTCCAGGCTCTAAGCTGGGAAAACACCTCTGATTTTTCTCTGATCAGATAAACCCATTCCTTCCTTGAGAAATCATCAATGAAAGTAACAAAGTATTTTGCCCCACCTCTAGCTGATATAGGACCTAGTCTCCACACATCCGAGTGCACTAAATCTAGCACTCCCTCACTGCACTAGGTACTTCTGACAAACTTCACCCTATGTTGTTTGCCAAAGATACACAGCTCATAAAGATCTGTGTCCTCCTTCTTCAGGGCTGGGATTATACCTCTTCTACTTAGTTCTGTGAGCCCACGGTCACTCATATGACCCATCCGATAGTGCCACAGTCGATATAAAATCTGCTCCTCCTGTGCTGCTGCTAGCATCTCTGCACTATCATTTATAACTAAGCTTTCTATTCTGTAAAGATTGTTGCACAGTCTTCTACCTCTCATCACCACCAAAGCTTCCTTGAAAATTTTCAGACATCCACTCCCAGCTTGGCTACTAAAAGCATAATCCTGCTCCTCCAAGTAGCCCAAAGAAATCAAATTCTTTTTCAACTCTAGTACATTCCTAATATTTGATAATGTATGAATGATCCTATCGAACATCATCATCTTGATGGAGCCAATTGCAGCTACTTTGCATAGGTGATCATCTCCAAGACTGACACTTCCATCATCGACCTTCCAGTAGGTAACAAACCACTCCCGATGAGAAGTATAATGGTGCGAGCATGCTGAATCTAATATCCACATAGTATCATACTCTGTGAATCCATCTGATATAACTAGCAGATCTTTTCCACTGCTCACAGAAGCTGTATCATCTTCCTTGCTGGCCTTTTCTTTTTTTGATCTCAAAAGGGGACAATCTCTCCTCAGGTGTCCAAGCTGATGACATTTATAACATTTCATTGTCATCTTCCTCTGATTGCGAGACATTGACCTACCCTTGAATTTTCCTCTTCTCTTCTCATTTGGTCTTTCCTGTCTTTCATTCACAGCCATGATCTCAGACTTAAGGTCTTCGTTGTAGATCTTCTCCCTTTGCTTATTTGATCTGAGAACACCAACAATCTCTTCATAGTTTAGGGTCTCCTTCTCATAAACTAGAGTTGTTATGAGACCATCATACGAACCTAGGAGAGAACATAGTAGCAGCAATGCCCAATCCTCCTCATCGATCTTCATATCCAAACTCATCACCTCAGAACATACCAGATTAAACCTTTGGATATGTGCAACAAGTTCTCCACCTTTGGGCATCCTCGGACTATACATCTATTTCTTCAACCATAGCTTGTTCGTCATGTTCTTCCCCATGTATGTGTTCTCCAGTCTCTCCCAGAGCCCCTTTGCCGTAGTCTCTGTGCAAATCTCGGGCAAAACCTAATCGACCAAGCACATTCAGATTGTGCTAAAAGCAATTTCCTCCAACTCCTCCCAATCCTAAGCACTGATCTTTTTCGGCCTTTCTTTTGTCAAGATCTTGTAGATCCTCTGCTGAACCAACAAGTCCTTTACTCTTGACTACCATAGGGTAAAGTTTCTCTTATCATCAAACTTCTCAAAATCCACCTTGAATTCACTTGATCCCATGACTTCAAACAAATCAAGAACAGATCCCTAACACCCTTCATGATCACACACCAATAAAACTATCCTTCATAGAAGATCTAACTAGTCCTAGATCCTCTTTCCAAATTTCTATTTCACCGTTCCTTTATGTAAACAATCTCCACCTCAATCTAGAGACAACCACGAAGCAAACTAGAGTTTTAGGATAAAACCTAGTGTAACAGATCCTGAATGTAGTAAATCCTAGGTGTCTTCTTTCCTTCCATGCAACACCGCTTTGATACCAAATGTTGGAAATATGCACTCTTCCCACATGGATCGGTGTGGCTGCCAGTGATTAGCCAATTAATCAAGAAAATACTTCTTAGAGATCTCTGTGGAAATATGATCAAATAAATCAAGAAATAGAGAGGAAGAGAAGAAGAAATTTTTGGAAGGAAAAAGATTTTATTCAGCACATTTCAGCACACTTAAAATCTTGAACTATTTCCAATGTATATACTTTACAAAAGGTCAAGCCCAAGCTCATAGAAAAACTCTCCAAATCAAAATAACTCGTGTATACAAAATAATAACCGACGAAAATTGAGCTGACCTAGTTTCAAACTGAGTCGACTAACCTACGATTATCTCAGCTCAATCGCATACTGAGCCGATCCGATTATGTATCGTACCAACAGTCCAAAAATATTGCTTTCTATCTAGATTTTCCTCTAAGACTTAGCCGACCCAGTCCTGGACTAAGACAATCAGTTCTCAACTGAGTCGGCTCAATCTCAGAGTGAGCCGACCCAGTTTCTAAAGTTTACTATTGAGACTGATTTTTCTTTCGACTCGCTTCCATCTTTCCATGACCAATCTTCTCATGTTTTCAAGACTTGGGAGTGCCACTTTTGAGCTCATAATGTGGACCAACCATAGACGTCAAAAAAGTGTGTAGCTGTAGTGCAATGTCAGAGCCTATTTTGGTGGATTCAAATTACGGAGATCAGCTACCTACTCAAAGGTATCGAGTTCTAAACTCGTATTGATTAGCAAATATGATTTGTTGATCGATTGTATTTTATTTTTCTATTACATATTACCATGTTAAGATCCTGAGTAAGATAATTGATTAGATCAATGCATGCTATAGAATTAATATTAGATTAATTTTAGCTTCTGCTGTATTTTATTCGAAAAAAGGTATTAAAAAGCATGCCCTAAATCCTACTCGATTTCCTACAAATGGAATTAGAGCAAGGGTTGCTTGACATGTTAATATGTTAATTAGAAAGATTAAATGCTTACCTATTTGATATGTATTTAATCCAAATAACATAGCAATCGAGGGTGAATGAGCCACCAAGCCATCCGATCATAAGAGACAAGTATGGTTTAAAGGCCATCTCTTCCCATTTTGTGGTGATCCCTTATGGTTGTAGGGGTGCCACCATGAACTCATTCATTAAGATGAACAGTGAAAGAATTTTATTGAAATTATTTCAATTATAAAGTTAAACATGAATATGTTTAGATTAGATCTAAAAGATAATTCATGGTTTAATTTTTATTATGCCTTATTTTTTGTTATGAGATTAGCAATAGGATTGCTGTTTATGAAATGGGTTGACTCATTTATGAAATGAGTCAACCCATTTGGTGCATAGAAAATAAAATCTTTCAAAATTTAAAAATTATTTTTGAAATACCAAACCCTAATCCATCATCCTAAAAACTTAATTAAAAGAATTAAGTGTCTCATAGAATCTAGAATTATGGATTAAAGATTCTAAGACATAAGCATAAGCAATGGGTTAAAGGGTTAGATGAATTAGATCCATCAATTGGGTTAGACCTAAGATTAGTTAAAGAATGGATTAATCTAGAGTAATTGATCAAATCTAACCATGTGTTAAATTAGATTAGGTCAAGGACACTCTAGACTCAATTTCAATAGTTGTAGTTGAATGAGTCCATGTCTTTAACTAGACCAAGATAGACTTGATTTATGGCTAAGTGGTCTAGCATAAAATTACTTGGTTGATCAGATTAAACCTAATTAATTGATTGGTGTCTAAGGTAAGTTTGGTAGTTTAGACCAGTGATCTTTAATTGGGAGCTACTCGCACTGATTCAGTCTTTGATGAGTTAATGGCATATCCCTTCCACTGATCTTACTTACCTAGCCGACATGGTCGATTAGAGTTTGATTAGATCACTTGGTGATTCGAGCTGACTAATGTCATTAGAAATCAGTTTGACTGATTTCAATTAGTAAGACCGAATTAGGTGCCCATCGACCTAAATTGATCCTAGTCCTAATCTATTGACATGATGAAGTCAGTGGGAGAAATTGGTCCATATCCTTTCTATCCTTAAATCATAAGTAACCTAAATCCTTTAAATTATTAGCTTCTTAAAATGACTATGTTATGGGGATAATCGAGTCATAGCCTCCCATTAAGGTGAATAGTAATGAGTCCAATTTTTTGGATGGACATTGGAGGTGCCTAACACTTGGTGTTCATCTGGATATTAGAATTACTATCCATCATATGATGATTAGGTTGCACTCTCTTAATAGTGATCAGGTTAGCCAGAGCCTACCTCAGGCCTGGTCATCATTGGTTTGATGCACCGAACTCAATCATGTTAATGATTGGACCTAACCAGACCTTTTTAGTGGAGGCCAAAGCCTACAGAATTAGCTTCTAGAGTAAAATCTAATTACTAAAAATTATTTAAGAAAATAATTGATTGTAAACCTAATCGTAGATACACACAAATTAGCCAGAGACTACCTTGGGCCTGTCTGTAGTCTATACGGATTTTAGCACCCACTAAGGAGTTAGTATAATTCCTCGAATTGGAGGTAGAGGCTACCAATTTGCTAAAAATAGTGAAAGGACCTTTAGACTAAAGTCTAAGTCTTTAGGATTAATTAATTCAAGTACTAATATGATTTCATATTTTTCTTTCAAATAAATAGAATGGCTAGTGTTAGTCCACTCCATTTACTGTTGGATAGTGGTAAGCATTTAGGACCTAAGAATGAGGAGTCTAGGGTTCACTCTAACCAGACAGACTGAAGAGGAATTATCCTCTTGATCCAAATAGACTAAATAGGGAAAATTAGCAAGTGGTTGCTAATTAAGGCTGTTATATGATAACACCTTGCAATTTCTCCATTTGTGATACATCTACCTAGGTATTAGATACCGGAAGTCCGATTCATATATGCAATTTGTTGCATGGACTTCAAATTGGTATAATGTTTGAGGATGGCGATAGGCTCCTAAATGTTGGGGATGAAAGTAAAGTTCCAGTCCTAGCATTGAAAACTCTTGAGCTATTTTTCAAAGATAAAAATATCGTTTTAAGTGATTGTCACTATTATCCATCTTTTATGATGAACATAATATCTATTGGGCTTTAGGCCCAGTATGGTTATTGTTTGTCAATAAAAGAAAATTATTATGATATTATTATGAATAATGTTACAGTAATGTAAGGATAATTAGGAAATGGTATTTATGTTTTATCACAGCCTATTAGTGTAATGTACACGTCAAACAAATGCGCAAAGCTAGATCATGTCTCCGATGCCTATCTTTGGCACTGTAGGCTCAGTCATATAAACAAAAATAGTATAAATAGGTTAGTCAAGAAGAATATTCTTGACATTGATGATTATGAATCATTAAGTACCGTGAGTCCTATCTACTTGGTAAGATGACCAAATCACCTTTTATTGAAAAAGGTGAATGGGCCACTGAGCTTCTGGGTCTAGTACATACTGATGTATATGGACCCATGAACATATATGCTAGAGGTGAGTTCTACTACTTTATTACATTTACTGATGATCAATCTAGATATGGGTACATCTATCTTATGAAGAATAAATCTAATTCATTTGAAATGTTCAAACGATATCAAAATAAGGTAGAAAAATAATTTGGGAAGAGTATTAAAACTCTTCGATCAGATCGCGGAGGTGAATATCTTTCCAACGAGTTTTTGATATATCTAAAAGAGAATGGGATTCTCTCATAATGGACTCCTCCTAGAATACCATAGCATAATGGTGTATCAAAAAGGAGGAATCGAATCTTGTTGGACATGGTTCGATCCATGATGGGGTTTGTGAGTCTGCCAATTTCATTCTAGGGTTATGCATTAGAGACTGCTTGTTATGTTTTCAACGCTATTCCAAGCAAGTCTATTGCAATGATTCCATATGAGATATGGACTGGCCATAAGCCGACACTCTATCACTTTAGCCTGAAAAGCTTGGACCTAGGTTCAATAAATGCTTATTCATAGGGTATCCCATGGAAACTAGGGGTTATTACTTCTACCTTGATGAAGAACAAAAAGTGTTCATTAGTAATAGGGCAATCTTTTTAGAAAAGAAGTTTTTTATGGAAGGAACAGCTGCTTCTAATGTTGAGCTTGGTGAAGTTCGACAGGTAGAAGAATCGACACATTCTAGTGAACTTGTAAAACTAGATTTGATAAGATCAAAGCTAGAGCCCATCAAAGAGGCATCTTTAAGGAGATCCGATAGAGTACCATATCAATCAGATAGATACTATGATTTCTTAGTCTGGGATGATTATCCTATTGAACTTGATTAGAATGATGAGAATCTGATCACCTACATGGATGCTATACAAAGGTCCGACTCTGATAAGAGGCTGAAAGCCATGAAGTCTGAAATGGAGTCCATGAAAGTCAATAGTGTATGGACACTGGTTGATCCACCCAAAGCAGTAAAACCCATTGGGTGTAAGTAGATTTTCGAAAAGAAAAGGGGTGCAGATGGGAAGGTGGAGACCTATAAAGCCCATCTGGTTGCCAAGGGATATCGTTAACGTTATGGTATTGACTATGATGAGACGTTTTCCCTGGTGGCAATGATCAAGTCTATTTGGATTATACTTGTGATAGTAACATAGTTAGACTATGAGATCTGGCAAAAGGATGTGAGGATAATTTTTCTAAATGGAGAGCTGGACGAAGAGGTGTATATGATATAGCATGAGGATTTCACATCCTTAGACATGTCCAAGGTGTGCAAGTTTCAAAGATCTATCTATGGATTGAAGCAGGCATCTTGGAGTTGGAACATGCATTTTGATAAAGTGATCAAAATGTATGGCTTTGTTAAGAATGGAGAAGAACCTTACGTTTATAAATAGGCTAATGATTCTATAGCTATATTTCTTATATTGTATGTGGATGATATTCTCTTAATCAGGAATGACATCCCTGCACTGTAGGGAATAAATATTTGGCTATTGTCTCAATTCTCCATGAAGGACTTGGGAGAAGCTTCCTACATCCTAGAGATGAGGATCTATAAAGATAGATCTAAAAGATTGCTTGGATTGTTCCAGTCTACGTACATCGATATCATACTAAAAAGGTTCAGCATGGAGAATTCCAAAAAAGGCTATCTTTCGATAGGCCATGGAATTACTCTCTTGAAGAGGAATTGTCCGACAACTCCTCAAGAGAGAGAGCGTATGAGTAGAATACCATATTCTTCGATAGTGAATTCTATTATGTATGCCATGACGTGTATGAGACCAGATGTGGCATACTCACTAGGAGTAGTGAGTAGATACCAGTATGATCCAGGTGAGCATCACTAGAAGGTTGTAAACAGAATCCTAAAGTATTTAAGAAATATAAAAGACCAGTAACTCATCTATGGAGATACTGACTTGAAACTTGTGGGATATACTGATTCCAATTTCCAATCAGATCATGATGACAGTAAGAGTATGTCAGGATATGTGTTTATCCTAAACGATGGAGCGATCTACTGGAAGAGTTCCAAGTAGCACACTATGGCCAATTATATATGCAAGGCAGAGTATGTCGCGACATTCGATGCTACAAATGAAGCTGTGTGGCTATGAAAGTTCATTGGCAAGTTGGGAGTGGCATCCTTCTTGGATGGTCTGGTTCTGCTTTACTATGACAATACTGGAGCCATAGCTCAAGCGAAAGAGCCAAAGGCATATCAGTGCACCAAGCATATTCTGTGTTGCTACCATCTTGTGTGAGAGATCATAGAATGAGGTGACGTCGACGTTCAAAAGATTGATGGAAAGGAGAACATGGTCGACCCATTTACTAAGACTCTCAGAATCAAAGAATTCAACAATCACAAATGAAAGATGGGTATTCGATACTGTTCCGAGTAGCTTTAGTCTAAGTGGGAGTTATTAAAAATTATATCCTAGAGCTAAATATAATTGTACTTAAATTATTAAGAAATAAAATTATTATTTTGTTATTTTCATTACTTTGTGCATCTTCCTGTAATGAGTATTTCTATGATGAAGTCCTTAGGACTATTTAGACTCAACAAAGAAGGATTTATCGTTTAGTCCTTAAACCAGTTCACGACCAAATGATTCGTTGTTATCCAGGATGACAACATATCGAGTATAGGTTATTATATGCCATAAGTATTGATTATCCTCTTAACCAAAAAGTACCGAGATACTGTTATGGCATGCAGGTGAAGTATAAGGGTATATTTCACTGAACGTGATCCAACAGCGGAGCTCTTTTCTGCCAAGAGCTACTCGCGAAGGATATGGGTATATGTGTCCCTTAAACCTGAGATCACCATGGTGACTTGCAAGCAACTCATTGTACTTATGTACTGGACTACTTGAATTTCTAATTCAGTGTTGGAAGGCTAGTGGGTGTAGTCAAGTACTTGGCTTGTCGGTGCATGAGTCAAGATGGGATTAATCCCTCCAAGTATTGGAGCAAGTGCATCGCTGTATTTTAATTTAGCAAATCCTCGATCGGGGTAGTCCATATGATGGATGCTGAATTTTGAAATATAATGTGGATAAATTTTTAGGATTGGTAGTTAACCCTAGATCATCCTATAAGCATCGAGGTCAGGAGGATGAATTATACGGTAACCATATGCCACAGGTTCATCAATGTTGCATTGTGACTATTTGACCTATCCGAACATTGGGTACCATTGCTAGATGGTCACATCGATTAGTATAGAAAATTGGTTTCTATGCTACCAGCTTAGGATTCGAACCTATGGGATCATACATAATAGGAGTTCCTACCTAATCTTACGGCTGATATTGAGTCTCAATGACCTGAAACTCGACGGTCAAGAGTTCCACTGGATTGGGACTCCATGATCAAGAGTCCCACTGGACTGAGACTCTGAGTCCTACTTGTCTAGGACTCTTTGATCGAGAGTCCTGATGACCTGGGACTCTATGGTCAAGAGTCCCACTAGACTAGGACTCGATGACCAAGAGTCTTAATGGACTGGAACTCTAAGTCCTACTCATCTGAGACTTTTTGATCAAGAGTCCCACTGATCTGGGACTCTATGATCATGAGTTCGATTCATTTGGGATACTGGAATCAAGAGTCCCATTGGTTTAGGACTCTTCAAAAGTTTCATGTTGATGGGACTCTATTGCATAGACACCCACTTGATTGGGACTCTATATTTATTGGAAGATTAATTAGCAATTTGATTGTTAATTAGCTCAATTTGATTGAGCGATGAGGATTTGATCAAGTTCAATCGAATTGGATTCAATTGGGTTTGCCCCGACCAGACCATGAGATGACCTAATCGCTATGAGAGATTTGATCATGATTTGATTAGGACCTGGACCTAATTAATTTCTAGTTTGATTAGAATTTTATTAAGTTGGGTTAAGCCTAAATTAGTTGAGTTTAACCTAGTCTAATTGGGTCTAGAATAATTGATTTGGTTGAAACCAATTAAGACTAAGTCAAATAAGTTTGAATTTGAACCTTCCTTCTCCCTGCGCCACCTTGCTTTGACTTTTCAACACCCAATCTCACGCACACTTTGGTTTTGTATGAGAATTCTAACACACAGAAGGTATCTATGCTCCTCCTCTTTTTGCCTTTGACTTGGTCCAAGTGTTGGATCAGCTTGGATTTAAGTTGAATGTTGAATTCAACTTTAGTTGGTTGGTTTGGTTCAAACTTCCCAACTCCCTCTCATACTTATCCATTCACCTCACCCCTTGAGAAATGTTATGTGATTTCTTTTCTGCATTTTCTGAAGGTGGGTGCATAGAAGGAGAGTCCTTCTGTGTGTCAAACATCCAGGGGTGGGCGTTGGATAGGGATAAGAAAGTTTTTGAATTTGATGTTGGTTGGGAGGTTGAAACAAGTTCAACCTCTGACCCTTTTCTCTTTCCATGTGCTTTTTCCATGGTATTTCACATTAATAATTTATGAGAATTTTTGTGCATGCACAACAAGGGGTTAGGATTATGTGATAAAAATTTTAAACTAATTGGACATTAGTTATGGGCAAAAAAACTCTTGTAGTGAAGGTGAGTAGGGTCCTATAGCACTTTATTTTTCCCTCATACCTCTTTTCTCTTCTAATTTTTACCACTAAGGACACCTCATTTTTAGATATGATCTAAATAGAGTTTATAGATCTAAAAGTCATCTTTTTATAAAAACTTATTTTATGAAAAAACTCCACACAGGGAGGGCGCAATAAGGTTTTCAATGTGTCAGTGATTTTGGGCCAAGTGAAACCCTAGATTTGGGTATCTAGGTTTGGGTGGAGAGATCGAGTGCTGTGAGCATCAGATCGCCAACAAACATTGTACACCTCTTCATGATCCTCTAATATTTGTGTTCTAATTTTCTAGAGTATCCAAAAAATTATAAAATATAAGATCGATTGGATCGATCATGATCAATCGTCAAAGATCCCAACGAGGAGCTAGCACTCCAGTGGGGCTGATCGGGATCAGGAGCTCCATATGGACCAACCATAGAGGCTGAATAAATGTGCGGCTACAGCATGATGTCAGAGCCTATTTTGATGGATTCAGATTATGGAAATCAGCTATCTGCTCATAGGTATCGAGTTTTGAGCTATTATCGGTCAGCAAATATGATTTGTTAATCGATTGCATTTTATTTTTTTATTACATATTACCATGTCTAGATCTTGAGTAGGATAATTGATTAGGTCAATGCATGTTATAGAATTAATATTAGATTAATTTTAGCTTCCACTATATTTTATTCAAAAAAGTTTTCGAAAAGCATGCCCTAAATCCTGCTCGGTTTCCTACAACTATAACATCCTCAAAGTGAACTGCGGATGCATCTCAGGTCAAAGAACCAAATACATGCTGTAGCATCGAGCTAATCATTGATGAAAAGGTAGACTCCCTTATGACTGCTCGAGGAGGTCACACTCAGTACCCTTGTTCTAAATAAGTACCTATACTCTCACTCTGGTGTCTCTACACCATAGACTCAAAACTCATCTATCCTAAAAAAGTGATCATAAATCAATCTTCCAGATCGATCACCATTCTCATGATGATCCTACGATCGAAAGTAGTTTATGAGTTAATCATGATAACTCTTGCCTTAAATTCTCAACTCTTGAGAATATATGTTATCATGCCTATTAACTCAATAGATGTATCATAGACACTTTATACACAATGTGATAAAATAAATAATCCTTTAATTAATTTTAAGTAAAAATTATGAAAATGGGCCTAGAAAGTATTTAACTAGAGTCGGCCAATCTGTCTTCTAGGACACACATCTAATAAACTCCTACTTGACCTAAAGCCAATTGGCTAAAAATCTAAGTTCCATCTTCTTAAGGTGGGCTTAGATCTTCTATTATCCTAAAGGCTTTATCAGTGGGTCAACCGCATGATCTACAATGTCGACTCTCTTAAGCTCGACGTATTTCTTTTCGAGATATCATGGATGAAGTGAAACCATCTTCTTCGAACTCTTCCAACTTACAGTACCATGATTACATAGGAATAAACTTTCAAATGTCGACTTTCGATCATCTATATCGGACATAAAGTCTGAGTCTGCATACTCTTGGACCTAATGTTCACCATACTGAACCTCTTCAGCACTTCCCCTATGTGAGAGACCCAGCATCCTCTTCAGTCTATCCCTATAGACCTAAAATGAAGGATGCCTTATCTAGGTCTTTTAAAGAAAATTCCTTGGATAACCATTCTTTGACCTATGTCAGCTTGGAAATATCTTTCCTAATTAGGAGGATATCATCCATATACAATACGAGGAAGACAACAGGGCTCCCACTGACCTTCTTGAACACACTTGATTTCTCCTCATTCTTGATGAAACCAAATGATTTGATTATGTTACAGTAGTAATAAAATACCTTAGATCGACTGATATACCTCGGAGGCACTTCAGCTTAGTCTATCCTGATGAGTGCTTACGAATCAGGATATTATTATAATATTCTTTGAATATATGACTAATGTCGGAGGGTCAACCTAATCGAATATTTATAGAAACACCTTGGCTGGCACTTATCATCTTTAAACCACCTCGAATAAAGAAAGTTTTCCATGGATTGACCGCAATACAACTATAATCAGGTCGTACATAGGCTGTCACCTACTCGCCCAAAGCCATCGGAGAAAAATTAGCAATCCTAAGGACACTAGTAACCATCTTTCCATTCGAATGGTTCCCAAAAATCTCTTCAAGACAAGATTAGTGGTCTGAAATCATCGGAATGGCGTAACCATCATGTAAAAAGTTTTTCATAAATACCACGAACTCTGAGGACCCAAGTAAGCAAGAAACCACTCTCAAAAGAAATTAGCTCCTGCTTATTTCTAACTTGAGCATCGGAGGGTCCTCATCAAAGATTAAATTCTTTGGTCTTAACTTTGTTTTGCAGGTTCTCAAGACTGTCTGTGCGAAGCCATTCCTCCAATTCTAAGGTCGACGATTCTCAGTAGTAATAGATTGGCACTAGAGGAAGGGCGGGCTAAACTTTTAGCCTACCATATTTTTTTTTAAAAATTGGTCGTCCAATCTTTAAAGATTAAACCAATCCACAACAAATAAAATGGCTCCATAAAAGGCCTCATCCTAGCTCAACGACATCGCTGAGGCCACCACCTCAGCAATCGAACCTGAGGGTTGATGATCACATTCAACCCCCTACGTTGAAAGTCTCTTCACCCATCCATTTAGCCCATATCATCATGGACCAATTCAACTTACTTCTTCAGCTGGTCCACTTCTTGGTGATCGCTGTCCCAGTGGTCCAAATAGTGATCGCGCCTTCCTCAATGGTGCCACATGTTAGATATATGTGCCCTAGAAGCCAGAATTGGCTGACACTTGTAATACACGTCTAGGGGCAAAATTATAATTTTAACTAATATCAATAAAATGGATTATTTTCTATCGCATATGTATATTTAGTGTCTGTGATACATCCTTTGAGTTAATAGTAATGATAATTCATATTTCCAATAGTTAAAAATTTAAGACATGAATAATCATTATTAACTCATAAAATGCTCTCAACCAAAGGATTATCACAAGGATGGTGATTGATCTGGAAGGTTGGTGTATAATCATTTCTCTTTAGTAGATGAGTCTTGAGTCTACGGTGTGGAGACACCACAGTGAGAGTATAGGTACTCATTAGAGAATGTGGGCACTGAGCGTGACCATCTCAAGTAGTTATTAGGAAGTCTACCTTCTCGTTAATAACTGACTCGATGCTGTAGTAGTGTGTCTGGTTCTTTGACCTGAGATGCATCGACAGTTCACCTTGAGGGTATTATTGTTTGACTACACCATTACTCGGTCTCCTAGCCATATGAAACCCTGAGGTGTATGTTGGCTATAACATGTTCATTGTAGGAACTGGATAGCATCAAGATGGAATCTATCTACCTCGGTGGTAGAGGAGCAGTCCTATGATGATCATGAGAATCAAGTCCAG
>QRFJ01002828.1:19280-43491 GCA_006176705.1 Cocos nucifera | reverse complement strand
AAGCAATAGCCATGGTAGAGTAAAATAATAGAAAGAGTTTCTATTTAGGTTTTCACATTGGACTTGAAATCGAATGATTACATCATATGATAGAGACTAGGGTTTGACGAGTTCACCTTAACCCTAATCTGATCAGGGCTTAAGATAGAAGAACTTAATCACACAGGTAGCTACACCAAGAGGTTCGTATTCAGCTCTGATGGGTTGGCACCATATATTGCTAGGTGTCACTGGTGGATTTTGGTAGTAATTAGAATGAGTTAGATGATCGATCATTCTAGCTGTTCGAATCAGAAGAGTTCTGATCCATCGAAAGAAGTTTCGATGATATCGATGATAGAGATCATGACATATCCTATTATCATATAGAACTGAATCTAACTGGATCACACAAACAAGAGTTTGAATCTGGTGATTATCAATTGAACTGATTCAGTTCAATTGATCTGAATGAGATTCAATTAGGTTCAAGGAAATCGTGCAAGCACTCGATTGAACCTAACGTTCTTCTTTTACTATCATAAATAGTTGTCCTGACTGAGCCAAAGGAGTTTGTGCTCATTTAGAGGCCTTTGCTTTGTCTGACTAGAGCTTGTCCAAGTCAAAAATGATTGTCTTATTTTGTAAGATAATACCTGACATTTTTGGTCACCTACCATTTCTTGTCAAAATCCTGATTTCCCGGCCCAAGTTTGTCCAGATCTGATCAGATCAAGAGATATATTTCAAAAATTTTTCTCTTGATCTCTAATCAGATCTTGAAATATTTTCAGATCTGATTCTTATTATTTTAATAAATAAAATAAAATAAGATAAATTAAATCAAATTTAATTTACCTTGATTTGGGTAATCCTATTACCCTGTGATGATCCTGATTGCAGCAGAAAGGTTCTGGATCTAGCCACGCAAGCGCCTGGCCTCTACCGGTATCCACTCGGACTGGATCTGGAGATCCTCTTCTTCTCTATCACATCTCCAAAAATCAGATCTGGATCTGATCTGGAGGATCTTCAAAACTCCTTTTGAAGATCAGCAGTTCGTCCTTTGCAGCAGCGCAGCCTTCTTGCTTTTGATCGCCTTTCCTTGATCTGGATTGCACCAACCTAAGGACCCAAAACACTTTTGGACGTGGAGAGGAGAAGGAGGAGAAGATGCTTTGGCATGGAGGAAGAGGGGAGAGGCAGCCTTGGGGCGTGGGAAATCTCTAATTGCTCTTTGAGTTGGGCGCAGGGTCTTATTTATAGACCTCTTGTGATCCAACTCCTCTTCTTCCTCAACCAATCACAACCCTTTGTGAAATCAGATCTAAATTCTGAATTGGTTGGAAATAGAGTCTCCTGAATTTCCTCCTTAGAGGGCACCTAAGACCAGTCAAAGTTGGATTCTTAGAAAGAACTCTGATTGGAATCCAAAAGGGAGGTGGAGTCCTTGTCCAACAAGGACTCTTAGGCGCCTCCAACTTGGGCACACGCCAAGGGTGGCGTGCGCCCTTCCTCCTTGCCAGGTTCTGGCAGGGGGACAAGGCCCCCACCAGCCTCTCCAATAGGTGTGTGACATGCGAATAAAAGTCAAAGTATCTATGGTCAACATTTGACCAATCAAAGGTTAACTTTTGATCAAAGTCAAAGGACGAGAAATGGCAAGGGACCGAAAATGGTAGGTAATGTTTTAGAAAATAAGACAACCTTTTCTGACTTGGACAAGCTCCAGTCAGACAAAGTGAAGGCCTCTGATTGAGCACAAACTCCTTTGGCTCAGTCAGGACAACTTATTTATGATAGTAAAAGAAGAACGTTAGGTTCAATCGAGTGCTAGCACGATTTTCTTGAACCTAATTGAATCTCATTCAGATCAATTGAACTAGGATCAGTTCAATTGATGATCACCAGATTCAAACCCTTGTTTGTGTGACCCAGTTAGGTTCAGTTCTGTATGGTAATGGGATATGTCATGATCTCTATCATCGACATCATCGAAACTCCTTTCGATGGATCAGAACTCTTCTGATTCGAACAGCTAGAATGATCGATCATCTAAATCATTCTAATTGCTCCCAAAATCCACCAGTGACACCTAGCAGTATATGGTGGCAACCCATCAGAGCTGAATGCGAACCTCTTGGTGCAGCTACCTGTGTGATTAAGTTCTTCTATCTTGAGCCCCGATCAGATTAGGGTTAAGGTGAACTCGTCAAACCCTAGTTCTCTGTCATATGATGTAATCATTCGATTCAAGTCCAATGTGAAAATCTAAATAGAAACTCTTTCTATTATTTCACTCTACCATGGCCATGGGCTTCTGGACTTGATTCTCATGATCATCATAGGGCTGCTCCTCTACCACCGAGGTAGATAGATCCCATCTTGATGCAATCCAGTTCCTACAATGAACATGCTATAGCCAACATACACCTCAGGGTTCCATATGGCTAGGAGATCGAGTAATGGTGTAGTCAAACTATAACACCCTCAAGGTGAACTATCGATGCACCTCAGGTCAAAGAACCAGACACACTACTGCAGCATCGAGTCAGTCATTGACGAGAAGGTAGACTTCCTAATGACTACTCGAGGTGGTCACGCTCAGTGCCCTCGTTCTCTAACGAGTACCTGTACTCTCGCTCCGGTGTCTCCACACCGTAGACTCAAGACTCATCTACTAAAGAGAAGCGATCGTACACCAACCTTCCGGATCAATCACCATCCTCGTGATGATCCTATGGTCGGGAGCTGTTTATGAGTTAATAATGATTATTCATGTCTTAAATTTTCAACTCTTGAAAATATGAATTATCATTACCATTAACTCAAAGGATGTATCACAGACACTAAATACACAGGTGTGATAGAAAATAACCCATTTTATTGATTATAGTCAAAATTACAATTTTGCCCTTAGAAGTGTATTACAAGTGTCAGCCAATTCTGGCTTCTAGGGCACATATATCTAACAATCTCCCACTTGTCCTAAAGCCAATTGGCTACAAGTCTAAGTCCCATCTTCTCAAGGTGGGCTTCGATCTTCTGCTGGCCCAACGGCTTTGTAAGTGGGTCTGCCACATTATCTGCGGAGTTGACTCTCTTGACCTCAACGTAATCCTTTCTCAAGGTAATCGCGGATGAGATGATATCGCCGCTCAATGTGCTTGGATTTTTGGTGAGACCTCGGCTCCTTAGCAAGGGCTATGGCGCCATTATTGTCGCAGTAAAGAGGAATGGCATCTGATGGCATTACTCCAATTTCTGCAGCAAACTTCTTGTACCAGAATGCTTCCTTTGCAGCCTCTGATGCAGCTATATATTCTGCTTCCATGGTGGAATCTGCTATCACCAGTTTGCTTGAAACTCTTCCAGCTGACAGCACCACCATTGCACACAAACAGACTTCCAGATGTCGACTTTCGATCATCTATATCGGACATGAAAGTCCGAGTCTGTGTATCCTTGGAACTTGGAGTTCTCCATTACCAAAGACCAACATCATATCCTTAGTTCTTCTCAAGTACTTAAGGATACATTTCACAGAAGTCCAGTGTTCTTCACCTGGATTTGACTGATATCTGCTTGTGACACTCACAGCATGGGCTATATCAGGTCGTGTACATAGCATGGCATACATGAGGCTCCCTATTGCAGAAGCATAAGGGATCTTGCTCATGCGTTCTATTTCCTCAGGTGTGCTAGGGCACATCTTCTTGGAAAGATGAATACCATGTCTGAAGGGTATTAATCCCCTCTTAGAGTTTTCCATACTAAACCTCTTTAGTACTTCCTCTATGTACATCTTCTGTGAAAGTCCTAGCATCCTATTCGGTCTATCCCTATAGACCTTAATTCCTAGAATAAAGGATGCTTCACCTAGGTCTTTCATGGAGAATTCCTTGGACAACCATATTTGACTGTTGTCAACATGGGAATATCATTCCCAATAAGGAGGATGTCATCCATGTACAATACGAGGAAGACAATAGCGCTCCCACTGACCCTTTTGAAAACACATGGTTCCTCTTCATTTTTGATGAAACCAAACATTTTGATCACATCATTGAAATGAGTATTCCAGCTCCGAGATGCTTGCTTAAGTCCATATATGGACCTTTGCAGCTTGCAAACCTTGTGATCAGTATCACTGGATGTGAAACCTAGCGGCTATTCCATATAGATATCTTCCTCAAGATATCCATTTAAGAATGCCGTTTTTATGTCCATTTGCCATATTTCATAATCAAAATAGGCTGCAACGGCAAGCAATGTGCAGATGGATTTTAGCATAGCCACTGGGGAAAAGGTATCCTGATAGTCAATGCCTTCGCATTGACTATAACCTTTTGCCACTAGTCTAGCCTTGAATGTCTCCACATTCCCATCTGCACCAATCTTTCTCTTGAAGATCCATTTACACCCAATAGGTACTATACCTTCTGGTGGATCTACCAAGGTCCAGACTTGGTTTGAGTGCATCGAGTCAATTTCTGACTGCATTGCCTCTAAGCCATTTCTCGGAGTCGATATCTGATATCGCCTCGTTGTAGGTTTTGGGATCATCACCATGAGCACCATTACCTACGAGGAACATTTTCTCTACTTCCTCTGAAATAATACCTAAGTATCTTTCAGGGGACGGAAAACTCTTTCCGATCTATGAGGTGGAGGAGGTAGTGTTCTTATTGGCTCAACCTGATTTGGTTCCAATTGGTCCTTAGCTCATTGTACTTGTGAGACTTTCTCATCAAGCTTGATCTGCTTTCCAATGCCGCTATCTTGAATAAACTATTTTTCAAGAAAGATGGCATGTCGACTCACAATCACATTGTGGTCTTCTGGAATGTAGAAATAGTATCCTAATGACTCTTTAGGATATCCTATGAATCGAGCTCTGAAGGACCTAAACTCTAACTTGTCCGCTTGTTGTCTTTTGACATGAGCCGGACAACCCCAAATTCTGAGATGACTCAGACTTGGTTTCTTACCGTGCCATATCTCATACGGTGTGGTAGGAACGATTTTAGAGGGAACCCTATTCAGTAAGATAAATTGAAGTTAATAATGAATGTCCCCAAAGAAAATCAGGGAGGTCTGTGAAGCTCATCATGGATCGAACCATATCCAATAGAGTCCGATTTCTCCGTTCTGAAACCCCGTTGAGTTGAGGTGTTCCTGGTGGAGTCCATTGAGAGACTATGCCATTTTTCTTAAGATAGTCTAGGAATTTTCGGCTAAGGTATTCACCTCCTCGATCTGATCGAAGAACCTTAATGGGTTTTCCAGTTTGTTTTTCTACTTCATGTCTGAATTCTTTGAACTTTTCAAAAGCTTCAGACTTATGTCTCATAAGATACACATACCCATACCTAGACAGATCATCGGTAAAGGTAATGAAGTAGACAAAATTGCCTCTAGCCGGCACATCGAATGGGCCGCACACATCAGTATGTACTAGGGCAAGGAGATCTATGGCCCTCTCCCCATGTCCAACAAAAGGGAGTTTAGTCATTTTGCCTTGAAGACAAGATTCACAAGTTGGATATGACTCAAAAGTCAATGGACTCAATAGCCCATTTTTCTCCAATTTGTTAATCCTATCTTCTGCTATATGACCTAATCTCAGGTGCCATAGATATCTATCATTTGGACTATCCCTAGGTCGTTTGGCATTCACGTTTTGCTCGATAGTTAAAACAGGTACATCAATATGCAACTGATAAAGACCATTAACAAGGAAACCATTTGCAATTTTATTTCTTTCATAAAGAATGTTACAATGGTCCTTAAAGAAGGTGATCACATAGCCTTCTTAGTGCTAAGCATGAAACAGAAATCAAATTCCTGCTGGCTGCAGGCACAAAATAACAGTCTTGCAAAACTAAGTCTAAACCAGATGGTAATCGAAGAGGGTATGTTCCCACGGCTACTGCAGCAACTCTTGCTCCATTACCGACGTGTAGGATCATGTCTCCATCCCTCAGCCTCCTGCTATCCTCAAGACCCTGCATAGAAGTGCATAGATGAGCACTAGAACCAGAGTCAAGCACCCAACTGGATGCAGAAGAAACCGTAAGGTTAGACTCAATAACGAGCATACCTCCAGAAGGACCTTCCTTCTTGTTCTTCAGGGTGGTCAGGTAAGTAGGGCAGTTTCGCTTCCAATGGCCGTCGCTGTTGCAATGAAAACACTTTCCTTTGCCATCGACCTTTTTCTTCGATTCTGCCTTCTTCTTCTTTGATCCTTCCACCTTTTGCTTTTTCACAGACTTCTTTTTCTTTCCATAAGACTTTCTTTTGGAAGAAGTCCGTTCCATAGCAAGAACTGAGCCTTTAGAACCTTTCATAGAAAGCTCAGCGGTAACCAGCATATTCATCAACTCGGCCAAGGAATTTTGAAGTTTATGCATGTGGTAATTCATGATGAATTGCCCATATGCATCAGTCAAGGATTGCAGAATAATATCGTTCTGCAGATCCAAGTCCAACTTCACACCGAGCTTCTCAAGCTCTTCCATGTCCTTGATCATTGTCAGACAGTGATCTTGGACTGACTGCCCATCACGCATCTTAGCCTTAAAAAGTCATTTTGTGACTTGATATTTGGCTGCGCGACTCTGTTCACCAAACATCTCCTGTAGGTGAGCCAACATTTGGCGAGCAGTCCCGATATCTTCATGTTGGCGCTGGAGCTCATCAGACATCGAGCCCAACATGTAGTATCTGGCCTTATTGTCTTCGTCAATCCATTTTTCCAGAGATGCTCTCTGTTCAGTGGATGGACGAGCTGGTAAGGTGGGAGGGTCCTGGTCCAAAACATGTGTTAACTTCTCTGAACCCAAAACAATTTTGTAGTTCCTGAGCCAATCTTTATAATTGGGTCCAGTCAGTCTATGTGTGTCTAGGATACGTGCCAGTGGGTTGGATGCAGACATTTTCCTGTAGAGAGTCAAAGATTCTAGTTAGATATTGTAATTTTGACTTGACCAATTTGTTTAGGGATTTTATTTTTAAATAAATTAGCTTCCACTATTTTCTCGGATCCCTACACTCCCTCTGTAGAGATGCAAAAATCTCCACGATTGATGATTTCTAGTGGGTGGTGCGGTCTCACCAACTGACTCATCACCTCACCTAACAGTTATTGGTGATGGGTTAGCCAATGAGTGAACAACTCTTGTTCAATGATTCTCTAATCATGGTGCACCCAAACTTGGTCTCTAATTCATGAATCTCACCGTATTCGGAATATTGATCCACTCCTTAGTTAAGTCAGACCCACCATTTGCATAGACTGGGTTCCTAATTGGGTCTCTCACCGTATCCGGAATATTGAGCCCAACTCATCCTCCAGCCCATAGCATCCAATGCCTAATAGACATGGTTGCATCTTCCCGGTGCAACTGAGCCACTGTATCCAGCCGAGAACAATCAACCCCAGGAAGGGCCCGCACGTCTACAATGGTGGAAGACCTCAGACTTAATCTTTTCTTAGGGAGAATTGATTCAGGTCTCTTTAAACTTGACTTATCTTAGTCATAACAATTATGACTAACCTAGTGGCATGGGTCAGCTCGGATTATTGACCACCTCAAATTAGAACTGTGTCAACAGATATGGCCAGGTAAGTGAGACCGGTGGAAGGAATATGCCATTAACTCGCACAAGAACGCATTCAGGTCGAGTAGCTTCCAATTAAAAACCAGTCAGTCGTCTATGCCAAACTTACCTTAGACACCAAATTGTTGAGTCAGAACCAATTGGGTTAGCCTATAATCCAGACTCTAACCTCTGAGCCTAATTAGGTCTTGCTTGATCGTGACTCGATCTTGACCCAGACTTAATCCTATTAGGCTGGTCAATTTAAGCATTGTTGATCCCTTCTAACCAACTCTTGATTCGGTTTGATCAACCGCTTAGACCTAATTGAGCTACCCAAGCCCGAACCTAGTATTATGAATATGTCTTAGATCTGAAATTCTCAATTTTAGATCTAATTGATATTCCATAAACTTAATTCTTAATTAAGTTGGGTTCATAAATAAAATATGCACAATAAATCCTAGGGTTTCAGGATCTAGGGTTTTGCAGAAAGTAAGTTTTGGGTTTCTGATTAAGGACGAACACGCAGCACCCCTACACATCATAAGAACACCCCATCAAATGGGAAGAGAGGGCCTTTAAACCCTTCTTCGTTCTTATGACCGGACGGCCAAGAGGAACGCCTTAATCAGGAACATGTAAATCTACAAAACAGTATAGATCTATATCATATATCTCATATACAAATTTAGATCTAATCAAGGCATATTTTGCATACATCTCATGTATCAAATCATGCATGTTTTCAGATCTAAATTATCTCATAATAATCTAAAAAATTAGATTTAAATTGATCTAATCAAAATAAATTCTAATCTAGACAATTATGTAGAACTATTCTACAACTAGTCTAGACATGCATCTATCATATCTCATATGATATTTAAAATTAAATAATTTTTATTTGCTATTTATCAGATGTTATTATAACACTTATAATATCAAAAAATAGTAAATAAGAAGATCTAAAATATGATTTAATTAGATTAAATCAAAGACATGCAAAACTATTCTATAGAACTATTCTATTCTAGAACTAGTCATGCATATCTTCTTAATCTTAGATCCAAATCATTTAATTTTAATTTTTTTGATTTCAGATCTGATCACATCTCATGTGACATCTGAAATCAACTTTATTTTCTAATTAAAATAAAATTAAAATCAAGATCTAAATAATTTAGAACCATGGCTCTGATACCAGTTGAAGGAAAAATCCTGATTTTTCCCGGTCCAGGTTCGTTCCAGATCTGATCAGATCAAGAGATATATTTCAAAAAATTTTTCTCTTTGATCCTAATCAGATCTTGATATATTTTAGATCTGATTCTTATTATTTTAATAAATAAAATAAAATAAGATAAATTAAATCAAATTTAATTTACCTGATTTGGGTAATCCTATTACCCTGTTAGATGATCCTGATTGCAGCGAAAGGTTCTGGATCTAGCCACGCAAGCGCCTGGCCTCTACTGGTATCCACTTGGGCTGGATCTGGAGATCCTCTTCTTCTCTATCATGTCTCCAAAAATTAGATCTGGATCTGATCTGGAGGATCTTCAAAACTCCTTTTGAAGATCAGCAGTCGTCCTTTGCAGCAGTGCAGCCTTCTTCTTTTGATCGCCTTTCTTTTGATCTGGAACGCACCAACCAAAATCCAAAACTCTTTTGGACGTGGAGAGGAGAAGGAGAAGAAGTTTAGGCATGGAGGAAGAGGAGAGAGGCAGCCTTGGGGCATGGGAAATCTCTATATTTCTTTGGGTTGGGCGCAGGGTCTTATTTATAGACCTCTTGTGATCCAACTCCTCTTATTCTCAACCAATCACAATCCTTTGTGAAATCAGATCTAAATCTGATTGGTTGGAATAGAGTCCCCTGGATTCCTCCTTAGAGGGTGCCTAAGACCAGTCAAACTGGATTCTTAGTAGAACTCTGATTGGAATCCAAAAGGGAGGTGGAGTCCTTGTCCAATAAGGACTCCAAGGCGCCTCCAACTTGGGCGCACGCCTAGGGTGGCGTGCGCCCTCCTCCTTGCCAGGTTCTAGCAGGGGGACAGGCCCCCACCAGTTCTCCAATAGGTGCGTGACACATGGACAAAAGTCAAAGTATCTATGGTCAACATTTGACCAGTCAAAGGTCAACTTTTGACCAAAGTCAAAGGACAAGAAATGGCAGGTGACCAAAAATGGCAGGTAATGTCTTACAAAATAAGACAACCTTCTCTAACTTGGACAACCTCCAGTCAGACCATATGAAGGCCTCTGATTGAGCACAAACTCCTTTGGCTCAGTCCGGACAACTTATTTATGATAGTAAAAGAAGAACGTTAGGTTCAATCGAGTGCTAGCACGATTTCCTTGAACCTAATTGAATCTCATTCAGATCAATTGAACTAGATTAGTTCAATTGATGATCACCAGATTCAAACCCTTATTTGTGTGACTCAGTTAGGTTCAGTTTTATATGGTAATGGGATATGTCATGATCTCTATCATAGACATCATCAAAACTCTTTTCGATGGATCAGAACTCTTCTGATTCGAACAGCTAGAATGATCGATCATCTAAATCATTCTAATTGCTCCCAAAATCCACTAGTGACACCTAGCAGTATATGGTGGCAACCCATCAGAGCTGAATGCGAACCTCTTGGTGCAGCTACCTGTGTGATTAAGTTCTTCTATCTTGAGCCCCGATCAGATTAGGGTTAAGGTAAACTTATCAAACCCTAGTCTCTATCAGATGATATAATCATTCGATTCGAGTCCAATGTGAAAACCTAAATAGAAACTCTTTCTATTATTTCACTCTACCATGGCCATGGGCTTCAGGACTTGATTTTCATGATTATCATAGGGCTGCTCCTCTACCACCGAGGTAGATAGATCCCATCTTGATGCAATCCAGTTTCTACAATGAACATGCTATAGCCAACATACACCTCAAGGTTCCATATGGCTAGGAGATCGAGTAATGGTGTAGTCAAACTATAACACCCTCAAGGTGAACTGTCGATGCATCTCAGGTCAAAGAACCAGACACACTACTGTAGCATCGAGTCAGTCATTGACGAGAAGGTAGACTTCCTAATGACTACTCGAGGTGGTCACGCTCAGTGCCCTCGTTCTCTAACGAGTATCTATACTTTCGCTCCGGTGTCTCCACACCATGGACTCAAGACTCATCTACTAAAGAGAAGCGATCGTACACCAACCTTCCGGATCAATCACCATCCTCATGATGATCCTATGGTCGGGAGCTGTTTATGAGTTAATAATGATTATTCATGTCTTAAATTTTCAACTCTTGAAAATATGAATTATCATTACCATTAACTCAAAGGATGTATCACAGACACTAAATACACAGGTGTGATAGAAAATAACCCATTTTATTGATTATAGTCAAAATTACAATTTTGCCCTTAGAAGTGTATTACAAGTGTCAACCAATTCTGGCTTCTAGGGCACATATATCTAACAAGACCTAGGTGAAGCATCCTTTATTCTAGGAATTAAGGTCTATAGGGATAGACCAAATAGGATGCTAGGACTTTCACAGAAGATGTACATAGAAGAAGTACTAAAGAGGTTTAGTATGGAAAACTCTAAGAGAGGATTAATGTCCTTCAGACATGGTATTCATCTTTCCAAGAAGATGTGCCCTAGCACACCTGAGGAAATAGAACGCATAAGCAATATCCCTTATGCTTCTGCAATAGGGAGCCTCATGTATGCCATGCTATGTACACGACCTGATATAGCCCATGCTGTGAGTGTCACAAGCAGATATCAGTCAAATCTAGGTGAAGAACACTAGACTTTTGTGAAATGTATGCTTAAGTACTTGAGAAGAACTAAAGATATGATGTTGGTCTTTGGTAATAGAGAACTCCAAGTCCAGGGATACACAGACTCGGATTTCATGTCCGATATTGATGATCGAAAGTCGACATCTGGGAGTCTATTTATGTGCAATGATGGTGCTGTTAGCTAGAAGAGTTCCAAGCAAACGGTGATAGCAGATTCCACCATGGAAGCAGAATATATCACTGCATCAGAGGCTGCGAAGGAAGCATTCTGGTACAAGAAGTTTGCTGTAGAAATTAGAGTATGCCATCAGATGCCATTCCTCTATACTGCGACAACAATGGCACCATAGCTCTTGCTAAGGAGCCGAGGTCTCATCAGAAATCCAAGCACATTGAGTGGCGATACCACCTCATCCATGATTACCTCGAGAAGGGTTACGTCGAGGTGAAGAGACTTGACTCCACAGACAATGTGGCAGACCCACTTACAAAGCTGTTGGACCAACAGAAGATCTAAGCCCACCTTGAGAAGATGGGACTTAGACTTGTAGCCAATTGGCTTTAGGACAAATGGGAGATTGTTAGATATATGTGCCCTAGAAGCTAGAATTGGCTGACACTTGTAATACACTTCTAGGGGCAAAATTATAATTTTGACTAATATCAATAAAATGGATTATTTTATATCACATATGTGTATTTAGTGTCAGTGATACATCCTTTGAGTTAATGGTAAAGATAATTCATATTTTCAAGAATTGAAAATTTAAGATATGAATAATCATTATTAACTCATAAAATACTTCCGACCATAGGATCATCACGAGGATGGTGATTGATCCGAAAGGTTGGTGTACAATCACTTCTCTTTAGTAGATGAGTCTTCAGTCGATGATGTGGAGACATCGGAGCGAGAGTATGGATACTCGTTAGAGAACGAGGGCACTGAGCGTGACCATCTCGAGTAGTCATTAGGAAGTCTACATTCTCGTCAATAACTGACTCGATGCTATAGTAGTGTGTGTGGTTCTTTGACCTGAGATGCATCGACAGTTCACCTTGAGGGTGTTATAGTTTGACTACACCATTACTAGGTCTCCTAGCCATATGGAACCCTGAGGTGTATGTTGGCTATAGCATGTTCATTATAGGAACTGGATAGCATCAAGATGGAATCTATCTACCTCGGTAGTAGAGGAGCAGCCCTATGATGATCATGAGAATCAAGTTCAGAAGTCCATGACCATGGTACAGTGAAATAATAAAAAGAGTTTCTATTTAGGTTTTCACATTGGACTTGAAATCGAATGATTACATCATATGACAGAGACTAGGGTTTGACGAGTTCACCTTAACCCTAATCTGATCGAGGCTCAAGATAGAAGAACTTAATCACACTGGTAGCTGCACCAAGAGATTCATATTCAGCTCTGATGGATTGCCACCATATACTGCTAGGTGTCACTGGTGGATTTTGGGAGCAATTAGAATGATTTAGATGATCAATCATTCTTGCTGTTTGAATCAGAAGAGTTCTAATCCATCGAAAGGAGTTTCGATGATGTCGATGATAGAGATCATAACATATCCCATTACCATACAGAACTAAACCTAACTGGATCACACAAATAAGGGTTTGAATCTGGTGATCATCAATTGAACTGATCCAGTTCAATTATTCTGAATGAGATTCAATTAGGTTCAAGAAAATCGTGCTAGCACTCGATTGAACCTAACGTTCTTCTTTTACTATCATAAATAGTTGTCCTGACTGAAACAAAGGAGTTTGTGCTCATTTAGAGGCCTTCACTTTGTCTGACTGGAGGTTGTCCAAGTCAGAAAAGGTTGTCTTATTTTATAAGATAATGCCTGCCATTTTTGGTCACCTACCATTTCTCGTCCTTTGACTTTGGTCAAAAGTTTACCTTTGACTGGTCAAACATTGACCATTGATACTTTTGACTTTTGTCCATGTGTCACACACCTATTGAAGAGCTGGTGGAGGCCTGTCCCCCTACCAAAACCTGGCAAAGAGGAGGGCGCATGCCATCCTTGGCATGTGCCCAAGTTGGAGGCGCCCAGGAGTCCCTATTGGACAGGGACTCCATCTCCTTTTTGGATTTCGATTAGAGTTCTTCTAAGAACCGACTTTGACTGATCTTAGGCACCCTCTAAGAAAAAATCTAGGAGACTCTATTCCCATCAATCAGATTTAGATCTAATTTCACAAAGAGTTATGATTGGTTGGGAAGAAGAGGAGTTGGATCACAAACAGTCTATAAATAAGATCTTGTGCCCAACTCTAATAAAAAAAAATTGAAGAATTGAAATCCCACGCCCCAAAGCTGCCTCTCCCCTCTTCCTCCATGCCAAACCCACCTTCTCCCTCTCCTCTCCATGTCCAAAAGTGTTTTGGACCTTGGATGGTGCAATCCAGATGAGAAAAAAGGTGACTGAAAGCTAGAAGGCTGCGCTGCTGCAAAGGACAACTACTGATCTTCAAAAGGAATTTTGAAGATCCTTCAGATCAGATCTAGATCTAATTTTTGGAGATATGATAGAGAAGAAGAGGATCTCTAGATCCAGCCCAAGTGGATACCGGTAGAGGCCAGGCACTTACGTGGCTAGATCCAGAACCTTTCACTGCTCACAGGATCATCATCGGGTAATAGGATTACCCACTTCAAGATAAATTAAATTTGATTTAATTTATCTAATTTTATTTTAATTATTAAAATAATAATAATTAGATCTAAAATATTCTAAATCTGATCTAGATCAAAAAAAAAAAATTAAAATATATCTCTTGATTTGATTAGATCTGAACGAACCTGATCTGAAAAATCAGGATTTTTCTTCACCACAACCAAATTTGGATGCTCTAGCTCCACCCTCAATGGTGCAACTGATGCCTCCGATGGTCCCACTCGTGCCACCAACAGCAGCACCGATCCAGCAATTGGTATCCTTTCAGCAAGTCGCACCCACACTATTGCCTCCGTAAAGTCTCGGGTGGGGGCGACTCCGTTCACAATCTCTTAGCCCGAAATCAGGGCATGGTTCTACTCTCGACTGTCGTTTTCCCTAGTAGTCCGAGGCCCTCATCGATCGAGACTTGATGATTGAAAGAAAGCTTCAGGAGTTCAACAGGAAACTCAAAGCTTTGAATAAGGCCTCCTCTTCTCAACCTTTTGACGATCTTAGCGGCGAGCCTCCATTCGACGAGAGGATCCTACGGGAATTGCCACCCCCTGGATTCAAGCTGCCTCAGCTCGAGGCCTACGATTGGACTGCTGATCCCATCGATCACATTGAAACTTTCAAGGCAGCTTTGCTCTTTCAAGGAGCATCAAATGCTACTCTCTGCCAAGCATTCCCAGCCACTTTCAAGGGGGCAGCCCAACAGTGGTACTCAAATCTGAAACCTGGCTTGATTCATTCTTTTAACGAGTTGAGCCGATCTCTAGTGGCGCATTTGTCAGCAGTCACAAGAAGTAGAAGCGATTCGACTATCTATACACCATTCATCAAAGGGATGGTGAGTCGATCCATAGCCATCTGAGCCATTTTAACAAGGCTATCCTAGAAGTCCGCGATCTTGATCAGTCGATCGCAATGTCCACTTTTATGGCTGGATTGTGGAGAAATAACCTGAAGAGATCATTGGTGAAGTCTTATCCAAAGGACTTCAATGATATGCTGGAGAAGGAAAGGAAGTATACCAATATCGAAGAAGCCTTCATTGAAGTCTCCCCCATCAATGGTGATCGGACGGGATTGAATAAGGAGCGCCTTCCCTCAAAAAGGGAGTCCAATCGTTGGCGCTCCGATTCTCCAGTTAGGAAGAATAAAGGTGGAAGCTCTTTCCAGAACTGTCGATCTCTTAGCCCTTCAAGGCATGATCGACAGTGGTCTCTTTCGAGGCATTTCAACAACTATACGCCTTTGAATGCCACCTAGGGAGAAGTTTTGATGTAGATCCAAGACCAACTCCCCAAACCTTCGAAGATGCGGACTGGCCTGGAATGCCAAGATGCTATGAGGTACTGCTTCTATCATCATGACCACGATCATGACATCAAAGATTGCCACCTCCTTCACGATGCCATTGAAAGGTTAATTCGGGAAGGAAGACTTGAACACTTCATTCATGGAAGAACCCCACCACGATGGCCCCAGCCAAGGGCTCACCAGCCACCTCCTTAGTCGCAGTGACAAATGCCAATGCCCATGTAGGAGGAAAGAGACCTGGCGGTAGCGGAGGAGTGACCTCTTCATGAAAAAATCCATATGATTACTGGGGGATCATCTGAAGCGGCAGCAGCAAAGAAGACCAGATGTGATGATGGGCCTGAACAATAAATAACTTTCACTGAGCAGGATGCAGAGTGTGTATAACAACTGCACAATGATGCTGTGTTTGTTTTCCTGAATGTTTCTGATTTCAATATACACCGCATACTTGTCGATAATGGAAGCTCAGTCGACATTTTATACTTTTCTATCTTTTTTCTCATGGGACTCTCTTCTAATGGATTAATTCCAATTGACTTGCTGATCCAAGGATTCTCCAATAGTACCATGACATCGAAAGGAATGATCAATCTACCTATAATCGTGGGCACTCCGCCTCAGCTACTGACCATACAAATGGACGTCCTTGACATCAAACTTTCATCTGCCTATAATGCTATCCTCGAAAGACCAAGTTTGTGGAAACTAAAGGCTGTTATATCCAGCTTTCATCTCCTGGTCAAATTTTCGACAGCTCACGACATGGGAAAGATTTGGGGCAACCAAACCATCTCTCGATAGTGCTTTGCCACTAAGCTCTAAATAGAGGATCCTATGGAAAACCAACCAGAGTATCCAATAGGTCTGGATGCACGAGACGACCTCATAGAAAATTGAGTCCAGCCATCCAATGACCTTCAGGATATACCACTAAAGAAGGATAACTCCCAGCGAACTGTAAAAATTGGGTCTTGCCTTGATCAAGTAATAAAACACCAATTGATCAATCTTTTGCAGTTAAACATGGACCTTTTCACTTGGTCAGCCATTGATATATCAGGGATCGACTCGTCAGTGATGGCTCATTATCTGAAGGTGGATCCGACCCATCATCCAGTAAAGTAGAAGAAGTGAAGCTTCATCCCTGAATGCCAAAAGGGAATTATCGAAGAGGTGGACAAACTGATGAAGGCCAATTTCATTCGAAAAGCTATGTACGCAAATTGGTTGGCGAATGCTATTCTGTTAAAGAATGCTAACAGGAAGTGGCGTATGTGCATCAACTTCACCAATTTAAATAAATCCTACCCCAAAGATAGCTATCTATTATTGCGAATTGACCAACTAGTCGATGCAACTTCTAGGCATGAACTCCTCAGCTTCATAGACGCCTTCTCCGATTACAACCAAATCTAAATGGCCCCAGAAGATGAGGAGAAAATGACATTTATTACTAACCATGGGCTCTATTATTATAGGGTGATGCCTTTCGAACTCAAAAATATAGGAGCCATATATCAAAGGTTAGTCAATAAGATCTTCAAAGGTTAGATTGACAAGAACATGGAGGCTTATGTCGATGATATGTTGGAAAAAAACCGATCAATACCTGATCACGTGCATGACCTCCATGAAACATTCCACATACTTCGGCGATACCAAATGAAATTGAATCCCACGAAGTGTGCTTTTAGAGTCACTACTGACAAGTTTCTTAGTTTTATGATTTTCTACAAAGGAATCGAAGTAAATCTCGAGAAGATTAAGATGATCCTAAAAATGTCACCTCTGAAGACTGTAAAAGAGGTACAGAGCTTGACTGGAAAAATTGCCTCTTTTAATCATTTTGTTTCCAGATCAGCTAAAAGGAGCCTCCCGTTCTTCAAAACACTCAAGTGATTGGTGGATTTTTAATAGACCCTAGAGTGCCAAGAGGCCTTCAAGGAGCTGAAAAGATATGTCAGTTCCCTGCCTCTACTCACCAAACCATTGCCGGGTGAGGAGCTTTATCTCTATCTTGCTATATCACCCATGGCAATCAGCATAGTCCTTGTTCGAGAAGAGGGACGAGTCTAGAAGCATATATACTACATCAGTAGGTCCTCCACGATGCAAAGACCCGATACACAAAGTTAGAATAGATGATTTTCATGCTGATTGTTACTGTAAGAAAACTCCGACCCTATTTTCAACCTCATGTTAGATATGTGTGCCCTAGAAGCCAAATTGGCTGACACTTGTAATACACTTCTAAAAAAAATTATAATTTTAACTATAAATAATAAAATAAATTATTTTCTATCATAGTGTGTATTTCAAAGTGTCTGTGATACATCCCTTAAGTTAATGGTAATGATAGTTCATATTTTAAAGAGTTGAAAATTTAAGATATGAATTTTCATTATTAACTCATAAAATGCTCCTGATCGTAGGATCATGATTAGGATGGTGATTGATCCAGAAGGTTGGTGTATGATCGCTTCTTTAAGGAAGATGAGTCTTTAGTCTATGATGTAAAGACATCGGAGCGAGAGTACAGATACTTATTAGAGAATGAGAGCACTGAGCATGACCACCTCGAGCAATCATAAGAAAGTCTACCTTCTCGTCGATGACTGGCTCGAAGTTGCAGTGGTGTATCTGGTTCTTTGACCTGAGGTGCATCAGTAGTTCATCTTGAGGGTGTTATAGTTTGACTACAACATAACTTGGTCTCATAGCCATTCAGAATTCTGAGGTGTATGTTGGCTATAGTATGTTCATTATAGAAATTAGATTGCACCAATAGAAGATCTATCTACCTCGGTAGATAAGGAGTAGTCCTATGATAATCATGAGAATCAAGTCCATAAGCCCATGGCCATGGTAGAGTGAAACAATAGAAAGAGTTTCTATTAGGATTTTCACATTGAACATAAATCGAATGATTAATTCATATAACAAAAATTAGGATTTGATGAGATCACCTTAACCTTAATCCGGTCGAAGCTCAAGATAGAAGAACTTAATCACATAGGTAACTGCACTGAGAGGTTCGCTTTTAGTTCTGATGGATTGCCACCATATGCTGTTAGGTGTCACTGATGAATTTTGGAAGCAATTAGAATGATTTGGATGATCGATCATACTAGTTGTCTGAATCAAAAAAGTTTTGATCGATCAAAGGGTATTTCGATGATGTCGATGATAAAGATCATGACATATCCCATTACCATGCGGAACTGAACCAAACTAGATGACACAAGGGTTTGGATTTGGATATCATCAATTAGACTAACCCAGTTCAATTGATTTGAAAAAGATTCAATTAGGTTCAAGGAAATCATGCTAGCACACGATTGAGCCTAAAGTTCTCCTTTAATAATCATTAAAGCTTGTCTCGACTGAATCAAATATGTTTAGGCTCACTCAAAAACCTTTATTTGATTTGATTGGAGCTTGTCTAGGTTAGAAAAGGATTGTCTTAATTTATGAGATCAATTTGAGATAATACCTATCTTTTTCCATCATCTGTTAAATATTATTTTCGGACATTGGTCAAATGTAGATCTTGGATACTTAGACATCTGCCCATGTGTCATGCATTCATAGGAGAGTACCTAGGACCTTGTCCCCTGCTAAAATGCAGACAGAAAGGGGGTGCATGCCTAGGGGGGCATGCATTCCATGAGGATAAAAGATGGAGTCCCATATAGATGGGACTCTAGGTTGCTTCAAGGGATTAAACTCTGTGGCACCAGAAAGTCTTGTTTGACCCAGTCTTGGTGCCATCTAAGGAGGGTTTTGAGGATCTCTCATCTGATTAGATCAAATAATGTCATTCCATCAATCAGATTTAGATCTAATTACACAAAAGGCCATGATTGATCGGAATGATGTGGCACTGCATGGCACAGCAGAGTCTATATAAACCCTATCTATGCCTAGAATTTAATGCTTCTGCCTATAGCCCATGCCACAAAGCCTCTCTCCTTCCTTCTCCATGCCACCCTCTAGTCATCTCTCTCCTCTCCATGCCCAAGACATTTTGGGCATGAGTTAGGTGTAATCCAAGCAAGTGAAAGGCACCAGAAAAGGAAGAAGGCAGCACAGCTGCAAGAGATAATAGTTGTTCTTCAAAAGTTATTTTGAAAACCTTCAAGATCAGATCTAGATATTGTTCTTGTAGGATTGATTAAGAAAGAGAATATCTCCAGATCCTATCTAGGTGGATACCAGTAGAGGCCAGGCGCTTGCGTGGCAACATCTACAACCTCAAACAAACGTCGGGATCATCACAGGATAATTGGATTACCCAAAATAAGGATATCATTAAATTAGATTTAATTTTTTTATTATTAGATTAATAAGATTAGATCTAAAGAGTCTCAAATTTGATTAGAATCTTAGAGGTAAAATTTTTAAAATATTCTTCTTGATCCAATCAGATCTGAATGAACCTAACCCAAAAAAAATTAGATTTTTTTTCCTTCAACTGGTATCAGAGCCAGGTTTCATAATTCATTAGATCTAATTTTAATTTAATTTTGATATGATAATTAGATGATTTTATATGTCATATTAGATGTGATTAAATCTGAAATTAGAAAATTAAAAATTAAATAATCTAGATCTAAGATATGTGAGATGCATGACTAGATTAGGAATAGAATTATTCTATGTGTAGTCTAGCATAATCATAATTTTAATTTGATTAATTATAATTTATAGATTTATTTATTTACTATTTTTTAATATTATAAATATTATAATTATATCTAAAAAATAAAAAATAAATTTATTTAATTTATTCATATGAGATATAATGGATGCATGTTTAGACTAGTTGTAGAATAGTTCAACAAAATTATCTAGAATAAATTTTAATTTGATATGATCAAATTTAAATCTTATTTTTTAGATATTTATGAGATAATTTAGATCTAAAAATATGCATGATATGATACATGAGATGTACGCAAAACATGTTTTTAGTTAGATCAATTTTTATATATGTGATATATGATGTAGATCTAACTAGTTTTATAGATTTATCATGTTTCTGATTAAGGCATTTTTCTTGGCCATCTGATCATAAGAATGAAGTAAGAATTAAATTCCCTCTCCTCTCATTCTATGGGGTGCTCTTATGGTGTGTAGGGGTGCTTCGCATTCATCCTTAATCAAAAATCAAAAACTTATTTTCTATAAAATCCTAGATCCTAAAATCTTAAGATTTTATATACATATTTTATTTATGAACCCTAAACTTAATTAAGAATTAAGATTATGAAATATATTACATCTAAAATTAAGAATTTTTAGATCTAAGACATATTCATAAAATTGGATTCGGGCTTGGGTAGCTCAATTAGGTCTAGTGGTTGATAAAACTGAATCAAGAGTTGGTTAGGTGGGATCAAGAGTACATAAATTGATCAGCCTAATAGGATTAAGTTTGGATTAAGATCGAGTCACATGAGTGATCGATCGAGTTATGACCTAATTAGAATTAATGGTTAGAGTCTAGATTGTAGGCTAACCCAATTAGTTCTGGTTCAATAATTTGGTGTCTAAGGTAAGTTTGGCAGATACGATCGACTAATTTTTAATTGGGAGCTACTCGACTCGAATGCATTCTTATCGAGTTAATGGCATATCCCTTCCACTAGACTCACTTACCTGACCATATTTGTCGACCCAATCCTGATCTAAGGTAGCTAACAAACAAAGCTAAACCATGCCACTAGGTTAGTCATAATGGTTATGGCTATGTCAAGTCAAGTTTAAAGAGACCTAAATCAAATCTTCCTAAAAAAAGAATAAGTCTAAAGTCTTCCAGCATCGTAGATGTGCGGGCTCTTTCTGGGGATTATTGTTCTTGACCGGTCATAGTGATTCAGTTGCACCGAAAAGACACAACCATGTCTATTAGGCATTAGATGCTACGGGTTGGAGGATGGATTGGGCTCAATATTTTGGATATGGTGAGAGAACAACTAGGAATCCAATCTATGCAAATGGTGGGTCTGACTTAACTAAGGAGTAGATCAATATTCCGTGCATGAAGAGATTAATGAATTAGAGATCAAGTCTGGGTGCACCATGATTAGAGAATCATTGGACAACAGTTATTCACTCATTGGCTATCCCATCATCAATAACTATTAGGTGAGGGGATGAGTTAGTTGGTGGGATTTCATCACCCACTAGAAATTAGTAATTATGAAAATTTTTGCATCTCTATAGAGGGAGTGTAGGGATCCAAGAAAATAGTGAGAGCCAATTTGTTTAAAAATCAAACCTCTAAATAAATTGATCAAGTCTTAATTACAAAATCTAACTAAAAACTTTAACTCTCTATCTGAAAAGAAAAATGTCTGCGTCCAACCCACTAGCCTATATCCTAGACACCCATAGACTGATCAGATCCAATTATAAGGAATAGCTTTGGAACTTCAAAATTATTTTGGATTCTGAGAAGTTGACTCACGTATTGGAGCAGGATCCTCCCATCTTACCAGCTCGTCCGTCCGCTGAACAGAGAGCATCTCTTGATAACTGGATGGATGAAGATAATAAGGCCAGATACTACATATTAGGCTTAATATCTAAGCAGCTTCAGCACCAATATGAAGATATCAAGACTGTCCGCCAAATGTTGGCTCACCTACAAGAGTTGTTTGATGAACAGAGTCGCATAGTCAAATATCAGATCACTAAATGACTATTTAAGACTAAAATGCATGATGGGCAGTCAGTCCAAGATCATTGTCTGATGATGATCAAGGACTTGAAAGAGCTTGAGAAGCTTGGAGTGAAGTTAGATTAGAATTTGTAGAATGATATAATTTTGCAATCCTTGACTGATGCATATGGGCATTTCATCATGAACTACTATATACATAAACTTTAGAATACTCTAGCTGAGCTTATGAATATTTTGGTTACTAATGAGCTTTCTATGAAAGGCTCTAAAGGCTCAGTACTTGCTATGAAACTTACTTCTTCCAAGGGGAAGTCTTTTGGAAAGAAGAAGAAGTCTATGAAAAAGCAGAAGGTGAAAGGTGGAAAGAAAAAGAAGGCAGAGTGGAAGAAGAAGGCCGCTGACAAAGAAAAGTATTTTTATTATAATACTGACGGCCACTGAAAGTGAAACTGCCCTACATACTTAGCTACCCTGAAGAATAAGAAGGAAACAGGTCCTTCTAGATGTATGCTCGTTATTGAACCTAATCTTACGGTTTCTTCTGCATCCAATTGGGTGCTTGACTCTGGTTCTAGTGCACTTTCATGCAGGGTCTTGAGGATAGCAGGAGGCTGAGGGATGGTGAAATGATACTATGCATCAAAAATGAAGCAAGGATTGCTGCTGTGGTCGTGGAAACCTACTCTTTTCGACTACCATCTGACTTAGATTTAGTACTTAAGGATTGTTATTATGGGACTGCTGTAAGTAAGAATTTGATTTTTATTTCATGTTTAGCACTAGAAGGCTATGTAATTAGTTTTCTTAAGGACCATTGTAATATTCTTTATGAAAGAAATAAAATTATAAGTGGTTTTCTTATTAACAATCTCTACCAATTACATATTGATGTATCTATTTTTAATATCGAGCAAAATGTGAGTGCCATAAAATCAAAATGATCCAGGGATAGTCCAAATGATAGGTATCTATGGCACCTAAGTCTAGCTTATATAGTAGAAGATAGGATTAACAAATTGGAGAAAATTGGGCTATTGAGTCCATTGACTTTCCAGTCATATCCAATTTATGAATCATATCTTCATGGCAAAATGACTAAGCTCCCTTTTGTGGGACATGGGGAAAGGGCCATGTATCTACTTGCCATAGTATATATTGATGTATGCGGCCCATTTGATGTGCCGGCTAGAGGCAACTTTGTCTACTTCATAATCTTTACTGATGATTTATCTCGGTATGGGTATGTGTATCTTATGAGACACAAGTCTAAAGCCATTGAAAAGTTTAAAAATTCAAACATGAAGTGAAAAAGCAAACTGAAAAATCCATTAAGGTTCTTCGATCAGATTGAGGAGGTGAAAACCTTAGTCGAGAATTCCTGGACTATCTCAAGAAATATGCCATAGTCTCTCAATGGACTTTATCTGAAACACCTCAACTCAATGGGATTCTAGAATGGAGGAACTAAATCATATTAGATATGGTTCGATCATTGATGAGCTTCATAGACCTTCCTGATTTTCTTTGGAAATATAGTCTGTTAACTGCTATATATTTATTGAATAGGGTTTCCTCTAAAACCATTTCTATCACACCATATGAGATATGGCATGGTAAGAAACCAAGTCTGAGTCATCTCAGAATTTGGGGTTGTCCGACTCATGTCAAAAGACAACAAGTAGATAAGTTAGACTATAGGTCTTTTAGAGCTTGATTCATATGATATCCTAAAGAGTATTAGGATATTATTTCTATATTCTAGAAGACCACAATGTAATTGTGAGTCGGCATGCCATCTTTCTTAAAAAATAGTTTATTCAAGATGGTGGCATTAGAAAGCAGATCATGCTCGAGGAGAAAATCTCCCAAGAGCAACGAGCTTAGGATCCTATAGAACCAAATCAGATTGAGCCAATACAATCACTACCTCCTCCACCTCATAGATCAAAAAGAGTTTTCTGTCCCCCCTAAGAGGTACTTAGGTACTATTTTAGAGGAAGTAGAGAAAATGTTCCTCGTAGGTAATGGGTTCATGGTGATGATCCCAAAACCTATGATGAGGTGATATTGGATACCGACTCCAAGATATGGTTAGAGGCAATGAAGTCAGAAAT
>QRFJ01002828.1:0-18280 GCA_006176705.1 Cocos nucifera | reverse complement strand
CAAATTTAGATCTAATCAAGGCATATTTTGCATACATCTCATGTATCAAATCATGCATGTTTTCAGATCTAAATTATCTCATAATAATCTAAAAAATTAGATTTAAATTGATCTAATCAAAATAAATTCTAATCTAGACAATTATGTAGAACTATTCTACAACTAGTCTAGTCATGCATCTATCATATCTCATATGATATTTAAAATTAAATAATTTTTATTTGCTGTTTATCAGATGTTATTATAACACTTATAATATCAAAAAATAGTAAATAAGAAGATCTAAAATATGATTTAATCAGATTAAATCAAAGACATGCAAAACTATTCTATAGAACTATTCTATTCTAGAACTAGTCATCATATCTTCTTTCTTAGATCCAAATCTTTAATTTTAATTTTTTATTTCAGATCTATCACATCTCATGTGACATCTGTCATTAAATTAAAATAAAATTAAAATCAGATCTAAAAATTTAGAACCATGGCTCTGATACCAGTTGAAGGGAAATCCTGATTTCCGGTCCAGGTTCGTCCAGATCTGATCAGATCAAGAGATATATTTCAAAAATTTTCTCTTGATCTCAATCAGATCTTGATATATTTCAGATCTGATTCTTATTATTTTAATAAATAAAATAAATAAGATAAATTAAATCAAATTTAATTTACCTTGATTTGGGTAATCCTATTACCCTGTTGATGATCCTGTATGCAGCGGAAGGTTCTGGATCTAGCCACGCAAGTGCCTGGCCTCTACCGGTATCCACTCAGGCTGGATCTGGAGATCCTCTTCTTCTCTATCACATCTCCAAAAATCAGATCTGGATCTGATCTGGAGGATCTTCAAAACTCCTTTTGAAGATCAGCAGTCGTCCTTTGCAGCAGCGCAGCCTTCTAGCTTTTGATCGCCTTTCTCTTGATCTGGATCGCACCAACCAAGTCCAAAACTCCTTTTGGACGTGGAGAGGAGAGGGAGAAGAAGGTTTGGCATGGAGGAAGGAGGGGAGAGGCAGCCTTGGGGCATGGGAAATTCTGATTCAATTGCATTTTTTAATTGAGTTGGGCGCAGGGTCTTATTTATAGACTAAGCTGTGATCCAACTCCTCTTCTTCCCAACCAATCACAACCCTTTGTGAAATCAGATCTAAATCTGATTGGTGGGAATAGAGTCCCCTGGATTCCTCCTTAGAGGGTGCCTAAGACCAGTCAAAGTTGGTTCTTAGGAGAACTCTAATTGGAATCCAAAAAGGAGATGGAGTCCCTGTCCAACAAGGGACTCCTAGGCGCCTCCAACTTGGGCACACGCCAAGGGTGGCGTGCGCCCTCCTCCTTGCCAGGTTCTGGCAGGGGGACAGGCCCCCACCAGCTCTCCAATAGGTGCATGACATGTGGTCAAAAGTCAAAGTGTCAATGGTCAACATTTGACCAGTCAAAGGTAGACTTTTGACCAAAGTCAAAGAACAAGAAATGGCAGGTGACCAAAAATGGCAGGTAATGTCTTACAAAATAAGACAACCTTTTCTGACTTGGACAACCTCCAGTCAGACCATATGAAGGCCTCTGATTGAGCACAAACTCCTTTGGCTCAGTCAGGACAACTTATTTATGATAGTAAAAGAAGAACGTTAGGTTCAATCGAGTGCTAGCACGATTTTCTTGAACCTAATTGAATCTCATTCAGATCAATTGAACTAGGATCAGTTCAATTGATGATCACCAGATTCAAACCCTTGTTTGTGTGACCCAGTTAGGTTCAGTTCTGTATGGTAATGGGATATGTCATGATCTCTATCATCGACATCATCGAAACTCCTTTCGATGGATCAGAACTCTTCTGATTCGAACAGCTAGAATGATCGATCATCTAAATCATTCTAATTGCTCCCAAAATCCACCAGTGACACCTAGCAGTATATGGTGGCAACCCATCAGAGCTGAATGCGAACCTCTTGGTGCAGCTACCTGTGTGATTAAGTTCTTCTATCTTGAGCCCCGATCAGATTAGGGTTAAGGTGAACTCGTCAAACCCTAGTCTTCTGTCATATGATGTAATCATTCGATTCGAAGTCCGATGTGAAAATCTAAATAGAAACTCTTTCTATTATTTCACTCTGCCATGGCCATGGACTTCTGGACTTGATTCTCATGATCATCATAGGGCTGCTCCTCTACCACCGAGGTAGATAGATTCCATCTTGATGCAATCCAGTTCCTACAATGAACATGCTATAGCCAACATACACCTCAGGGTTCCATATGGCTAGGAGACCGAGTAATGGTGTAGTCAAACTATAACACCCTCAAGGTGAACTGCCGATGCACCTCAGGTCAAAGAACCAGACACACTACTGCAGCATCGAGTCAGTCATTGACGAGAAGGTAGACTCCCTAATGACTACTCGAGGTGGTCACGCTCAGTGCCCTCGTTCTCTAACGAGTACCTGTACTCTCGCTCCGGTGTCTCCACACCGTAGACTCAAGACTCATCTACTAAAGAGAAGCGATTGTACACCAACCTTCCGGATCAATCACCATCCTCGTGATGATCCTATGGTCGGGAGCATTTTATGAGTTAATAATGATTATTCATGTCTTAAATTTTCAACTCTTGAAAATATGAATTATCATTACCATTAACTCAAAGGATGTATCACAGACACTAAATACACATATGTGATAGAAAATAACCCATTTTATTGATTATAGTCAAAATTATAATTTTGCCCCTAGAAGTGTATTACAAGTGTCAGCCAATTCTGGCTTCTAGGGCACATATATCTAACAATCTCCCACTTGTCCTAAAGTCTAAGTCCCATCTTCTCAAGGTGGGCTTCGATCTTCTGCTGGCCCAACGGCTTTGTAAGTGGGTCTGCCACATTATCTGTGGAGTTGACTCTCTTGACCTCGACGTAATCTGAGGTGGTATCGCCGCTCAATGTGCTTGGATTTCTGGTGAGACCTCGGCTCCTTAGCAAGGGCTATGGCGCAGTCATCTGATGGCATTACTCGATTGCTTCTTAGAATGCTTGCAGCATGCTATTCTGCTGGAATCTGCTATCACGAACTCTTCCAGCTGACAGCACCACCATTGCACACATATGTCGACTTTCGATCATCTATATCGGACATGTATCTAATTGGAGTTCTCCCCAAAGACCAACATCATATCCTTAGTTCTTCTTAAGTACTTAAGGATACATTTCACAGAAGTACTTCAAACTGATATCTGCTTGTGACACTCACAGTATATCTTGTACATAGCATGGCATATGTACATCTTCTCATGTGAAAGTGAATACCATGTCTGAGGGTATTAATCAGAGTCCATATTCTTTAGGTCTATCCCTATTCGGTCTATCCTATAGACCTTAATTCCTAGAATAAAGGATGCTTCACCTAGGTCTTTCATGGAGAATTCCTTGGACAACCATAATTTGACTGTTGTCATCATGGGAATATCATTCCCAATAAGGAGGATGTCATCCACGTACAATACGAGGAAGACAACAGCGCTCCCACTGACCTTTTTGAAAACACATGGTTCCTCTTCATTTTTGATGAAACCAAACTTTTTGATCACATCATTGAAATGAGTGTTCCAGCTCCGAGATGCTTGCTTAAGTCCATATATGGACCTTTGCAGCTTGCAAACCTTGTGATCAGTATCACTGGATGTGAAACCTAGCGGCTGTTCCATATAGATATCTTCCTCAAGATATCCATTTAAGAATGCCATTTTCACGTCCATTTGCCATATTTCATAATCGAAATAGGCTGCAACGGCAAGCAATGTGCGGATGGATTTTAGCATAGCCACTGGGAAAAGGTATCCTGATAGTCAATGCCTTCGCGTTGACTATAACCTTTTGCCACTAGTCTAGCCTTGAATGTCTCCACATTTCCCATCTGCACCAATCTTTCTCTTGAAGATCCATTTACACCCAATAGGTACTATACCTTCTGGTGGATCTACCAAGGTCCAGACTTGGTTTGAGTGCATCGAGTCAATTTCTGACTGCATTGCCTCTAGCCATTTCTCGGAGTCGATATCTGATATCGCCTCGTTGTAGGTTTTGGGATCATCACCATGAGCACCATTACCTACGAGGAACATTTTCTCTACTTCCTCTGAAATAATACCTAAGTATCTTTCAGGGGGATGGAAAACTCTTTCCGATCTACGAGGTGGAGGAGGTAGTGTTCTTATTGGCTCAACCTGATTTGGTTCCAATTGGTCCTTAGCTCGTTGTACTTGTGAGACTTTCTCATCAAGCTTGAATCTGCTTTCCAATGCCGCTATCTTGAATAAACTATTTTTCAAGAAAGATGGCATGTCGACTCACAATCACATTGTGGTCTTCTGGAATGTAGAAATAGTATCCTAATGACTCTTTAGGATATCCTATGAATCGAGCTCTGAAAGGACCTAAACTCTAACTTGTCCGCTTGTTGTCTTTTGACATGAGCCGGACAACCCCAAATTCTGAGATGACTCAGACTTGGTTTCTTACCATGCCATATCTCATACGGTGTGGTAGGAACGGTTTTAGAGGGAACCCTATTCAGTAGATAAATTGAAGTTAACAATGAGTGTCCCCAAAGAAAATCAGGGAGGTCTGTGAAGCTCATCATGGATCGAACCATATCCAATAGAGTCCGATTTCTCCATTCTGAAACCCCGTTGAGTTGAGGTGTTCCTGGTGGAGTCCATTGAGAGACTATGCCATTTTTCCTTGAGATAGTCTAGGAATTTCCCGGCTAAGGTATTCACCTCCTCGATCTGATCGAAGAACCTTAATGGGTTTTTCAGTTTATTTTTCTACTTCATGTCTGAATTCTTTGAACTTTTCAAAAGCTTCAGACTTGTGTCTCATAAGATACACATACCCATACCTAGACAGATCATCGGTAAAGGTAATGAAGTAGACAAAATTGCCTCTAGCCGGCACATCAAATGGGCCGCACACATCAGTATGTACTAGGGCAAGGAGATCTGTGGCCCTCTCCCCATGTCCAACAAAAGGGAGTTTAGTCATTTTGCCTTGAAGACAAGATTCACAAGTTGGATATGACTCGAAAGTCAATGGACTCAATAGCCCATTTTTCTCCAATTTGTTGATCCTATCTTCTGCTATATGACCTAATCTCAGGTGCCATAGATATCTATCATTTGGACTATCCCTAGGTCGTTTGGCATTCACGTTTTGCTCGATAGTTAGAATAGGTACATCAATATGTAGCTGATAAAGACCATTAATAAGGAAACCATTTGCAATTTTATTTCTTTCATAAAGAATGTTACAATGGTCCTTAAAGAAGGTAATCACATAGCCTTCTTGTGCTAAGCATGAAACAGAAATCAAATTCCTGCTAGCTGCAGGCACATAATAACAGTCTTTCAAAACTAAGTCTAAACCAGATGGTAATCGAAGAGGGTATGTTCCCACGGCTACTGCAGCAACTCTTGCTCCATTACCGATGCGTAGGATCATGTCTCCATCCCTCAGCCTCCTGCTATCCTCAAGACCCTGCATGGAAGTGCACAGATGAGCACTAGAACCAGAGTCAAGCACCCAACTGGATGCAGAAGAAACCGTAAGGTTAGACTCAATAACGAGCATACCTCCAGAAGGACCTTCCTTCTTGTTCTTCAGGGTGGCCAGGTAAGTAGGGCAGTTCCGCTTCCAATGGCCGTCGCTGTTGCAATGGAAACACTTTTCCTTTGACATCGGCCTTTTTCTTCGGCTCTGCCTTCTTCTTCTTTGTTCCTTCCACCTTCTTGCTTTTTCGCAGACTTCTTTTTCTTTCCATAAGACTTTCTTTTGGAAGAAGTCCATTCCATAGCAAGAACTGAGCCTTTAGAACCTTTCATAGAAAGCTCAGCGGTAACCAGCATATTCATTAATTCGGCCAAGGAATTTTGAAGTTTATGCATGTGGTAATTCATGATGAATTGCCCATATGCATCAGTCAAGGATTGCAGAATAATATCGTTCTGCAGATCCAAGTCTAACTTCACACCGAGCTTCTCAAGCTCTTCCATGTCCTTGATCATCATCAGACAGTGATCTTGGACTGACTGCCCATCACGCATCTTAGCCTTAAAAAGTCATTTCGTGACTTGATACTTGGCTGCGCGACTCTGTTCACCAAACATCTCCTGCAGGTGAGCCAACATTTGGCGAGCAGTCCCGATATCTTCATGTTGGCGCTGGAGCTCATCAGACATCGAGCCCAACATGTAATATCTGGCCTTATTATCTTCGTCTATCCATTTTTTCAGAGACGCTCTCTGTTCAATGGATGGACGGGCTGGTAAGGTGGGAGGGTCCTGGTCCAATACATGGGTTAACTTCTCGAAACCCAAAATAATTTTATAGTTCTGAGCCAATCTTTATAATTGGGTCCGGTCAGTCTATGTGTGTCCAGGATACGTGCTAATGGGTTGGACGCAGACATTTTTCTGTAGAGAGTCAAAGATTCTAGTTAGATACTGTAATTATGACTTGACCAATTTATTTAGAAATTTTATTTTTAAACAAATTAGCTTCCACTACTATTTTCTCGGATCCCTACACTCCCTCTGTAGAGATGCAAAAATCTCCATGATTAATGATTTCTAGTGGGTGGTGCGGTCTCACCAACTGACTCATCACCTCACCTAACAGTTATTGGTGATGGATTAGCCAATGAGTGAACAACTCTTGTTCAATGATTCTCTAATCATGGTGCACCCAAACTTGGTCTCTAATTCATGAATCTCACCGTATCCGGAAATATTGATCCACTCCTTAGTTAAGTCAGACCCACCATTTGCATAGACTGGATTCCTAATTGAGTCTCTCACCGTATCCAGAAATATTGAGCCCAACTCATCCTCCAGCCCATAGCATCCAATGCCTAATAGACATGGTTGCATCTTCCGGTGCAACTGAGCCACTGTATCCAGTCCGAGAACAATCAACCCCGGGAAGGGCCCGCACATCTACAATGGTGGAAGACCTCAGACTTAATCTTTTCTTAGGGAGAATTGATTCAGGTCTCATTAAACTAGACTTGTCATAGTCATAACAATTATGACTAACCTAGTGGCATGGGTTAGCTCGGATTATTGACCACCTCAGATCAGAACTGTGTCAACAGATATGGCCAGGTAAGTGAGATCCGGTGGAAGGAATATGCCATTAACTCGTACAAGAATGCATTCAGGTCGAGTAGCTTCCAATTAAAAATCCAGTCGGTCGTATGTGCCAAACTTACCTTAGACACCAAATTGTTGAGTCCAGAACCAATTGGGTTAGCCTACAATCCAGACTCTAACCTCTGAGCCTAATTAGGTCTTGCTTGATCGTGACTCGATCTTGACCCAGACTTAATCCTATTAGGCTGGTCAATTTAAGCATTGTTGATCCCATCTAACCAACTCTTGATTCGGTTTGATCAACCGCTTAGACCTAATTGAGCTACCCAAGCCCGAACCCAGTATTATGAATATGTCTTAGATCTGAAATTCTCAATTTTAGACCTAATTAATATTCCATAATCTTAATTTTTAATTAAGTAGGGTTCATAAACAAAATATGCACAATAAATCCTAGGGTTTCAGGATCTAGGGTTTTGCAGAAAGTAAGTTTTGGATTTCTGATTAAGGACGAACACGCAGCACCCCTACACATCATAAGAACACCCCATCGAATGGAAAGAGAGGGCCTTTAAACCCTTCTTCATTCTTATGACCGGACGGCCAAGAGGAACGCCTTAATCAGGAACATGCAATACTACAAAATAGTTTTAGATCTATATCATATATCTCATATACAAATTAGATCTAATCATGGCATATTTTGCATACATCTCATGTATCGAATCATGCATATTTTTAGATCTAAATTATCTCATAATAATCTAAAAAATTAGATTTAAATTGATCTAATCAAAATAAATTCTAATCTAGATAATTATGTAGAACTATTCTACAACTAGTCTAGACATGCATCAATCATATCTCATATGATGTTTAAAATTAAATAATTTTTATTTACTATTTTTTAGATGTTATTATAATAATTATAATATCAAAAAATAGTAAATAAATAGATCTAAAATATGATTTAATCAAATTAAATTAAAACATGCAAGACTATTCTATAGAACTATTCTATTTTAGAACTAGTCATGCATATTTTCTAATCTTAGATCCAAATCATTTAATTTTAATTTTTTCTGATTTTAGATCTGATCACATCTCATGTGACATCTAAAATCACTTATTTTTTAATTAAAATAAATTTAAAATTAGATCTAAATACTTTTAGAACCTTGGCTCTGATACCAGTTGAAGGAAAATCCTGATTTTTCGGACCAGGTTCGTTCAGATCTGATCAGATCAAGAGATATATTTCAAAAATTTTTTTCTTTGATCTAGATCAGATCTAAGATATTTTAGATCTAATTATTATTATTTTAATAATTAAAATAAAATTAGATAAATTAAATCAAATTTAATTTACCTTGAAGTGGGTAATCCTATTACCCGTTGATGATCCTGTAAGCAGCGGAAGGTTCTGGATCTAGCCACGCAAGTGCCTGGCCTCTACCGGTATCCACTCAGGCTGGATCTAGAAGATCCTCTTCTTCTCTATCACATGTCTCCAAAAATTAGATCTGGATCTGATCTGGAGGATCTTCAAAACTCCTTTTGAAGATCAGCAGTTGTCCTTTGCAGCAGCGCAGCCTTCTAGCTTTCAGTCGCCTTTCTCTTGATCTGGATCGCACCAACCAAGGTCCAAAACTCCTTTTGGACATGGAGAGGAGAGGGAGAAGGTGGCTTTGGCATGGAGGAGGAGAGGAGAGAAAAGCCTTGGGGCATGGAGAATTCAATTAATTCAGATTCCTCTTTGAGTTGGGCGCAGGGTCTTATTTATAGACTAACTGTGATCCAACTCCTCTTCTTCCCAACCAATCACAACTCTTTGTGAAATCAGATCTAAATCTGATTGGTGGGAATAGAGTCCCCTGGATTCCTCCTTAGAGGGTGCCTAAGACCAGTCAAAGTTGGTTCTTAGGAGAACTCTAATTGGAATCCAAAAAGGAGATGGAGTCCCTATCCAACAGGGACTCCTGGGCGCCTCCAGCTTGGGCACACGCCAAGGGTGGTGTGCGCCCTCTTCCTTGCCAGGTTCTGGTAGGGGGACAGGCCCCCACCAGCTCTCCAATAGGTGCATGACATGTGGACAAAAGTCAAAGTGTCAATGGTCAACATTTGACCAGTCAAAGGTAGACTTTTGACCAAAGTCAAAGAACAAGAAATGGCAGGTGACCAAAAATGGCAGGTAATGTCTTACAAAATAAGACAACCTTTTCTGACTTGGACAACCTCCAGTCAGACCATATGAAGGCCTCTGATTGAGCACAAACTCCTTTGGCTCAGTCAGGACAACTTATTTATGATAGTAAAAGAAGAACGTTAGGTTCAATCGAGTGCTAGCACGATTTTCTTGAACCTAATTGAATCTCATTCAGATCAATTGAACTAGATCAGTTCAATTGATGATCACCAGATTCAAACCCTTGTTTGTGTGACCCAGTTAGGTTCAGTTCTGTATGGTAATGGGATATGTCATGATCTCTATCATCGACATCATCGAAACTCCTTTCGATGGATCAGAACTCTTCTGATTCGAACAGCTAGAATGATCGATCATCTAAATCATTCTAATTGCTCCCAAAATCCACCAGTGACACCTAGCAGTATATGGTGGCAACCCATCAGAGCTGAATGCGAACCTCTTGGTGCAGCTACCTGTGTGATTAAGTTCTTCTATCTTGAGCCCCGATCAGATTAGGGTTAAGGTGAACTCGTCAAACCCTAGTCTCTGTCATATGATGTAATCATTCGATTCAAGTCCGATGTGAAAATCTAAATAGAAACTCTTTCTATTATTTCACTCTGCCATGGCCATGGACTTCTGGACTTGATTCTCATGATCATCATAGGGCTGCTCCTCTACCACCGAGGTAGATAGATTCCATCTTGATGCAATCCAGTTCCTACAATGAACATGCTATAGCCAACATACACCTCAGGATTCCATATGGCTAGGAGACCGAGTAATGGTGTAGTCAAACTATAACACCCTCAAGGTGAACTGTCCGATGCACCTCAGGTCAAAGAACCAGACACACTACTGCAGCATCGAGTCAGTCATTGACGAGAAGGTAGACTTCCTAATGACTACTCGAGGTGGTCACGCTCAGTGCCCTCGTTCTCTAACGAGTACCTGTACTCTCGCTCCGGTGTCTCCACACCGTAGACTCAAGACTCATCTACTAAAGAGAAGCGATTGTACATCAATCTTTTGGATCAATCACCATCCTCGTGATGATCCTATGGTCGGGAGCATTTTATGAGTTAATAATGATTATTCATGTCTTAAATTTTCAACTCTTGAAAATATGAATTATCATTACCATTAACTCAAAGGATGTATCACAGATACTAAATACACATATGGGATAGAAAATAACCAATTTTATTGATATTAGTGAAAATTATAATTTTGCCCCTAGAAGTGTATTACAAGTGTCAGCCAATTCTGACTTCTAGGGTACATATATCTAACATTGACAAGTTCACCTTAATGCTAATCCCATCAGGGCTCATGATAGAAGAACTCAATCACATACGTAGTTGCACCGAGAGGTTTACTATTTGGTTCTAATGAATTGCTACCATATACTGCTAGGTGTTACTAGTGGATTTTGGGACTGATTAGAACTATCTTGATGATTGACAATTCTAATTGGATGAATCAGAAGAGTTCTGGTCCATCGAAAGATATTTCGATGATGTCAATAATTGAGATCACGACATATCCCATTACCATATAGAACTGAATCTAACTAGATCACACAAATAAGGATTTGGGTTTGGATGTCATCAATTGAACTAATCCAGTTTGATTGATTTGGATTAGATCCAATTTGGTTCAAGAAAATCATACTAGCACATGATTCAACCTTATATTCCTCCTTCTGTCATCTTTTTGGTTCATCTCGACTAAGCTAAATTAGATTTGGCACATCCGACAACCTTATATGGCTCTGTCATAGTCTGACTAAAACTTATCTAGGTCAGAAAAATCTTGTCCTAACCTAATCTAGGCTTGTCCTAATCCATCAGACGGAAATAGGATAAGACCTACTAATTTCTGAAACTATTCGAACAAGGTTCATCCAAAAACTCTATAGAGATTTATGTTGATTTGACTAGACCTTCTCCTGGTCTGATCAAGGCTTGTCCTAAATCCCATAAGATGGAAATAAGATAAGAATTGTCTTTGCAAGATTAGTGCTTGTCCAAAACTCATGAGATGAAATTTGGACAAGCCTTTTCTGAAAATTCTAGATGAATTTTTCTTGATCTGACTGGACTTAGTCCTGGCCTGATCAAGGCTTATTCTAACTTGATAAGAAATTGCCTGAAATCCATTGGATGGAACTTGGAAAGGGCTTGTCCTAAATCCCATGAGATGGGAACAGGATAAGGGTCAAATGTTGACCCAGTTTGCAGGAAAGAAAAGGAGAAGGGCATGCACCCCCTGAAGATTTTCTTGGGGCACATGCCCCCTTAGGATTTATGTGAGGGAGAGATGGCCACGCCCTATATGGCATGCACCCTTATGGATAAATTTGGAGGCACCCCATTCAAACAATGTTTGAATGGGTCAAAAGTTTGAATAGTTCAAACTCTTGAGAGAGATGTTATCTACGCCACCTTCTCTTTATCCTATGTAGTTTGGCATATTTTTCCTTGGATTTTGTATGAAAAAATTTAGAGGAGAAAGTAGATGGTATGGGCTTCATGGAAGAGTCCTTCTACATGTTAACTTTGACCTGTTCAAAGTGATATGCGAAAGGACTCTTGACTAGGTCTATAAATAAGACCCTGCGCAAGCTACTTTGCATAGAAAATTGTTCTACGACGAAGCTCTACCAAAATCTCAATCTCCATACCTCCCTCATTTGATCCTCTCTCCCTTCTTCATGCCCAAGAGTTGGGCAAAATCTGGGAGCAAAGATTAAGTTCTATTGGTGCGAAGATCAGCAAGAGATGATAGTGTTCATGAGATGAACGCGCAGCCTTCAGAGTTCAATTTGAAGGCCCTATGAGAAAACACCAGATCTGATCTTTGGAGATCAAATCCAAAATGAGGAGACTTCTAGATTTGACCTAAGTAGATACTGGTCGAGGCCGGGTGCATGCGCAGCTTAATTAGAACCTCGGATCAGTTGTCAGATCATCACAATGGATAAACGATTTATTCGATCAGGTGATATTAGATATCACTATTTTATTTTTATTTTTGTTTATAAATTTTAGATCAATCTAATTAGATCTAAAAACTCTCTGATCTTATCAGATCATAAAAAAAAGTTTAAAATTATTTTTCTATAAATATGATGCGATAAGATGCATCCTCCAGTAGGAAAATCCATTTTTTTCTTTCAACTAGTATTAGAGCTAGGTTGGTGCTTCCAGATCTATTTTTAGATTGCTCTACAATTATTTTTTATGATCTAATTTTTAATTTTTAGATATTACATGTGATGTAATCAGATCTAAAATAAAAAAATACATGTTTTAAAATTATACATTTGATATATACAATGCATGTTCTAGTCCAGATCTGTAGTTCTATATCATGGTAGTCATTCAAAAATATTTTAGATTAGATCTGATTTAATTTTTATTATATGATCACTTAAGTTTTAGTTGATTCATTAGATGTAATCAGATCTAAAACATAAGATCTTATTTAAAATTTTGATATATATAAAACAGGCAGCGCACATCTAGACTAGATTTATAGTTTAATGTCATAATCTAGATCAAAATTTTTTATAAAATATTCATTAAATTTTTTGAAGATAATATGATTTAATTAGTTAAATTTTAGATATTATATGTGATATAATTAGATCTCAAAGCATGAGATGCATTTAAAAATTTTCAATGTATGACATATGTAATGCATCTATAGACTAGTTTCATAGATCTATGCCATGAGTAGTCTAGATTAAAAATTTTTATGATGAGATCATTTAAAATTTTATTTTCAGATATTACATCAGATGTAATCAGATCTAAAACATAAATTTAAATATTAAATTTGATACATGAGATGTATGCAAAAGATGTATAGATTAGATATTAAATCATGTAACAGTTATATTCTCTAGATCTAATAGTTTTGTAGTGTAGTTCATATTTTTGATTAAGGCATTTCCCTTAGCCATCTGATCATAAGAGTAAGAAGGGTTTAAAGACTCTCTTTTTCCGTTCAATGGGATTCTCTTATGGCGTGTAGGGGTGCTGCATGTTTGCCATTAATTAGAAATCGAAAACTTACTATTTTGCAAAATTCTAGATCCTGAAATCCTATGATTTTTTATACATATTTTATTTTTAAACCCTTAAACTTAATTAAGAATTAAGTTTATAAAATTAATTAGATCTCAAAGTTATGAATTTTTAGATCTAAAATACCTTCATAAAATATGGGTTTGGGTATGGGTAGCTCAATTAGGTCTAGTAGTTGATCAAACTAAATGAAGAGTTGGTTAGGTGGGATCAAGAGTGCTTAGATTTGACTAGTCTAATCGGACTAAGTCTGGGTCAAGATCAACTCACAGTCAAATATGGTCGATTAGGTTAAGACGTAATTTGGCTCCACAGTTCAAGTCTGGATTGTAGGCTAACCCGATCAGTTCTGATTAGATAAGTCGGTGTCTAAGGTAAGTATGGCAGATATGATCAGTGGTCTTTAATTGAAAGCTACTCAATCTGAATACATTCATGATGAGTTAATAGCATATTCCTCCCACTGATCTCACTTACCTGGCTAATTGAGTCAACCTAGTTTTGGTTTGAGATGGCTAATGATTTGAGCTGACCCATTTCACTAGGTTAGTCATAAATGTTATGATTAGTTGAGTCTAAGAGACCAAATCAAATCTTCATAAAAAAATATTAAGTCCTAGGTCTTCTACCATTATAGATCTGTCGGCCCTTTTTGGAGTTGATTGTTCTCGACTGGATACAGTGGTTCTGTTATACTGAAAAGATGCAACCATGTCTATTAGGCATTGGATGCTTCGAGTTGGAGGATGGGTTAGGCTCAATATTCCGAATATGGTGAGGGACCCAATCAGGAATCCAATTCATGCAAATGATTGATTTGACTTAACTAAGGAGTGAAGCAATATTTTGGGTATGGTGAGCTTCATGAATTAGAGACTAGATTTGGGTGCACCATGATTAGAGAATCATTGGACAAGAGTTATCTACTCACTAGCTGACCCATTATCAATTACTATTAGGTGAGGCGGTGAGCCAATCGGTGGGACTGAACCACCCACTAGAAATCAATGATCGTGGAGATTTTTACATCTCTTTCCAGGGAGTAGGAATTCGAGAAAATAGTGGAAGCCTAATTTATTTAAAAATAAAATTTCTAAATAAATTACTCAAGTCATATTATAAGTCTAACTAGAAATTTTGACTCTCTATAGAAAAATGTCTATGTCAAACCTTCTAGTCCGAATCCTAGATACCCATAAGTTGACCAGACCAATTTATAAGGATTGGCTAAATAACTTTAAAATTATTTTGGATTCGAAAAAGTTGACCTATGTATTGGACCAGGACCAACCCTACTTTACCAGCACATCTGACTATGGATCTAAGAGCATCTCATAAAAAATGGTTGCATAAGATAACAAAGCTAAGTGCTAAATGTTAGGCTTAATATCAGATGAGTTGCAGTGCCAACATGAAGATATTAGGACTGCTCGCCAAATATTGGCTCACATGCAAGAGTTGTTCGGTGATCAGAGTTGTGCAACATGTTATCAAGTCTTTGGGAGACTATTTAAGGTGCAGGTGCATGATGGGCAGACGGTCCATGATGATTGCTTGACGATGATCAAGAACCTAGAAGATCTTAAGAAGCTTGGTGTCTTGATGGACGAGAATTTGCATATTGCTGTGATCCTACAATCCTTGAGTGATTTGTATGGGCAATTCATCATGAACTTCCATATGAATAAGCTTCAGTGAACCTTAGCCTAGTTAATAAATAGCTAGTTACTACAAGCTAACTTTGAAGAATTCAAAGGACTCATTCTTGCTATGGAGTAGACTTCTTCTAAGAGAGTTTTTTTAAAAAAGAAGAAGTCTACGAAGAAGCAAAAAATAGAAGAAAAAAAAGGGCAAGCCGAAGAAGATGCGTAGAAGGAAATGTATTTTCACTACAACTTCAATAGTCATTGAAAGCAGAACTACCCTGTATGCCTAGCTAGCCTAAAGAATAAGTAGGAAGGAAGACCAAAATAGTCTAGAGATAATATTAATGAAAGATATCTATGGCACCTTAGGCTAGGTCATATAGCCAAAGACAGGATTAACAAATTGATGAAATCCGGACTAATGGGTTCGTTGACTTTTGAGTCATATCCGATTTATGAATCATGCCTTCAAGGCAAAATGACCAAGCTCTCTTTTGTAGGACATGAGGAAAGGGCCACAGACCTACTTGTCCAGGTACATATAGATGTGTAAGGCTCATTTGATGTGCTGGCCAGAGGTAATTATATCTACTTTATTATCTTTACCGATAATCTATCTCGTACGGGTATGTATACTTGATGCGACATGTCTGAAGCCTTTGAAATATTTGAGAAGTTTAGACATGAAGTGGAAAAGCAAACCGAAAAGCCCATTAAGGTTCTTCGATCAGATCGAGTAGGCAAATACTTTAGCTGAAAATTTTTGGACTATCTCAAGGATAATGGTATAGTCTCACAGTGGACTCCATTTGGAATGCCTCAACTCATCGATTTTCAGAATGGAGAAACTAGATCCTATTAGATATGGTCCGATCCATGATGAGCTTCATGGATCCTTCTGAGTTTCTTTAGGGACATAGTTTAATGATAGCATTTATTTTAAATAGGGTTCCATCTAAAATCATTTCTGTCATTACATATGAGATATGGCAAGATAAGAAGCCAAGTCTGAGATATCTTAAAATTTGGATTGTCCAGCGGTGGACAAGTTAGAGTCTAGATCCATTAGAGCTTGGTTTATTAGATATCCTAAAGAGTTATTAGGATATTACTTCTATCTTCCAGAAAATTATAATTTGATTGTGGGTTGACACACCATTTTTTTTGAAAAATAGTTTGTTCAAGATGGTGGCATCGAAAGATAGATTAGGCTCAAGAAGAAAATCTCCAAAGAGCAAAGAGCCAAGGAACTAAAGGAACCCAGTTAGTCTGAGCCAATCCATAATTCACTATCTCCTCCACCTCGTAGGTCAAATAGGATTTTTCATCCTCCAAAGGTACTTAGGTACTATTTTAGAGGATGTAAAGGAAATGTTCCTCATGAGAAATGAGGTTCATGCTGATGATCCTAGAACCTATGATAAGATGATATCAAATATCAACTCCAAGAATTGGTTAGAGGTAATGAAGTTAAAGATTGACTTGATGTGCTCAAACCAAATTTAGATCTTGGTAGATCCACCTAAAGGTATAGTACCTATTGGGTGCAAATAGATCTTCACGAGAAAGATGAGTGCAGATAGAAATGTAGAGACATTCAAGACTAGGCTAGTGGCAAAAGGGTATCAGGATACCTTCCTATCAGTGGCCATCCATCCACACATTGCTTTCCATTGTAGTATATTTTAATTATAAAATATGGAAGATGGATGTGATAATGAAGTTCATAAATGGATATCTTAAGAAAGATATTTATAAAATAGCCATTTGTTTTCACATCCAGTGATGGTGATCACAAAGGTCTACAAACTGCAAAAGTCCATCTATGGATTTAAACAAGCATCTCGGAGTTGGAATGCTTGATGTAATCTATTATTGCTGAGAATCATCGGCTTCAAAATTGGAGGAATGGCTCCACGCAGACAAGCTTGAGAACCTATAAAACAAAGTCTGGATTAAAGAATTTGATCTCCAACAAGGACTCTCCAACGCTCAAGTCAGAAACAAGCAGGAGCTAATTTCTTTTGAGAGAGGTTTTTTGCTTACCTGGGTTCTTAAGATTCATCGTATTTGTGGAAAAGTTTTTACATGATGGTTACACCATTCTGCTAATTTCGGACCACTAATCTCATCATGGAAAGATTTTTAGGAACCTTTCGAATCGAAAGATGATTGTTGGTGTGATTAGGATTTTCAATTTATCTTCGATGGTTTTGGGCGAGTAGGTGATAGCCTATTTATGATCTGATTATAGTTGTATTGCGATCAATCCGTAGGAAACTTTCTTTATCTGAGGTGGTTTAAAGATGATAGGTGCCAGTCGGGGTGTTTCCAAACATATTTGATCAGGTCGGCCCTCCGACATTAGTCATCTGTTCAGAGAATACTATAATAATATCCTAATCCACAAGCACTCATCAAGATAGACTGAGCTGAAGTGCCTCTGGGGTATATCAGTCGATCTAAGGCATTTTATTACTATTGTAATACTACCCCCTAGTGTTGAGTCTGAAGATCAGGTGAAAGGACTAATCATAGATAATGCCTCGGATCGGATGAGTTACTTTCCTATCTACAGTTGTACACCAATGTTTGATCGTTGCTGTTGCCATACGTGACATTCTTTGTCTTTCAGAGGAATGTCAGCAAATTGGTTCTATCTCCTATAAGGAGACGAAGTTTCTTCCTCTCTCGATGGAGGTAGTTATCTAATTGAGGAAATGGAGGAGTGTTGGTTAATCTTGATCAACTTGGGGTGTCGATGGCAAGCACTTTGTCATCCAGATACTTTCACTCTCGATCTTGAGATCTTTGTCATCCTGCTTTTCTTGTAAGGGATGGTCTTTCGCTCGGTCCTAAGAGCTTTATCATGATTCTCTAGCTTTGAGAGGGTAGGATTTCGTGACTTACTCAAATAGGCCTATGGTTGTGCCATCATTGTAGGAAAGCAAGAACAGGTTGAGCCGCCACCCGGGCGTCTGAAGTTTAGATCTTATGACTCAAAGGCTCCCTCAGTCATTATGTTCCCTGAAACTTTGACTAGGGCACTGAAGGAGTTTTTCAAAATCATATTAAGAAGCTTTACCTGAGTTGTCTATCATGCATCGATATTCGATGGAGGGGTTCTTTGTTCTGAGTTTGGGGCTGAGTTAAATTCTAAGCAAACTTTGCCTCAATCTCATCGGGTTGTCCATCATTGCCACTTCTT
>QRFJ01002827.1:50820-87891 GCA_006176705.1 Cocos nucifera | reverse complement strand
AGTTTGACTGGTCTTAGGCGCCCTCTAAGGAGGAATCCAGGGGTCTCTATTCCAACCAATCAGATTTAGATCTGATTTCACAAAGGATTGTGATTGGTTGAGAGGAAGAGGAGTTGGATCACAAGAGGTCTATAAATAAGACCCTGCGCCCAACCCTAATTCCAATGAGATTTCCCATGCCCCAAGGCTGCCTCTCCCCTCCTTCTCCATGCCATAGTCTCTTCTCCCCTTGCTCTCCACGTCCAAAAGTGTTTTGGATTTAGTTTGGTGCGATTCAGATCAAGGAAAGGCGATCAAAAGCAAGAAGGCTGCGCTGTTGCAAAAGGACGACTGCAGATCTTCAAAAGAGTTTTGAAGATCCTCCAGATCGGATCCAGATCTGATTTTTGGAGGTGTGATAGAAAAGAAGAGGATCTCCAGATCCAACCCGAGTGGATACTGGTAGAGGCCAGGCGCTTGCGTGGCTAAGATCCAGAACCTTCCGCTGCAATCAGGATCATCTACAGGGTAATAGGATTACCCAAACCAGGTAAATTGAATTTGATTTAATTTATCTTATTTTATTTTATTTATTAAAATAATAAGAATCAGATCTGAAATATATCAAGATCTGATTAAGATCAAGAGAAAATTTTTGAAATATATCTCTTGATCTAATCAGATCTGGACGAACCTGGACCGGGAAATCAGGATTTCCCTTCATTAGGGGTAATTCCTCAAATTGGTGGTAGAGGCTACCGATTCAAACAAAATAGTGGGAGAACCTTTAAACTAAAGTCCAAATCTTTATAGTAAATAATTCATATACTAATTAGGTCTATGATTTTCTTTTTATGTAGAAATAGCCTCTATCCTGTCACTTTGGTCATTGTTGGACAATGACAAACTCATGGGATTCAACTTCAATAGCTGGTATCAAAAGTTAAAGATCATCCTGGAGAATGAATGGATCGTATACATATTGACTGATCTTATACCTGAGAAGCCAGCCCCGAACGCTATTAGGGCGGTTAGAGACACTTACCAAAAGTGGCTCAATGACCACACCATCATTCGATGCATTATGTTGGCGGTGATGAATCATGAGTTCAGCTGCAGATTTGGGAATGCTCAGTCTGAGGAGATGCTTCAAATATTGAATGACTTCTTTAGCACACCTGACGATGTTGAAAGGCACAAAACTAGTTGTGCCATTTTCAGCCCTTATATGAGGGATGGGGCATCAATCACTGATCATATATTGTATATGATCAAGTTGATTGAATGCCTTAGTAAGCTGTGCTTTTTTCTGCATGAGTAGCTCAAGAAGGATGCGATTCTAAATTCATTGCCTAAGTCTTTCCTCCTTTTCTTTACTCATTTTAGAATGACAAAGCCTGCAGTGAACTACCATGGATTATTGAGATTACTGCAGAACTTTGAGAAGGATCATCAGCTCCAAAAGGTGTTAGTGAATTTTGTAGGAGGATCTTCTTCTGGTCGACCCTTTAAGAAAGGAAAGAAGAATAAGAAGAAGAAGAGCAAGAAGGTACAGCCGCATGCTGGAACGTCTGCACTAGATCTGACCAAGAAGCGCAAGCCTGACCAAAGTCAGGCGGAGTGCTTCTTTTGCAAGAAGTAGGGGCATTGGAAGAGGAATTATCCTAGTACATTGCCACCCTGGATACGAACAGGCCGAGGAGGAAGCAAGTGGTTGTTGTACAAGGTAATTATATGATATCACCTTGCAACTTCTTAATTTATGATACTACTATCTGGGTATTAGATACTGGAAGCCCTTATCATATTTGTAATTCAATATAGGATTTACATATCAGTAAGAGATTTGGTGAAAGTGAGAAATTTTTGAACGTTGGAGATGGAAGACAAGTTTCAGTTCTAGCTTTAGGAGTCATGAACCTTGTAATCAATTCTCATAGAGTTATTCTTAGTGATTGTCACTTTTATCTAAGTTTTTTATTAAATATAATTTTTATAGGCCTTTTGGCCAAGAATAGTTATCAGTTTTCAATAAAAGCAAATTTTTCTGATATCATTTTGAATGATATTACAGTTTGTGTTGGATAATTAGATAACGAAATTTATCTATTATCATAGCCTGTTAATATAGTCTAAACCTTCGATAAATGTCCTAGAATAGATGAAGTGTTAGAAGTCTACCTTTGGCATTGTAGGTTAGGTCACATCGACAAGAATAGAATAAATAGATTGGCTCAAGAAGGAATTCTTAAGGTCGGTGATTGTGAATCACTATCGACCTGTGAGTCCTGTCTTCTTGGAAAGATAACCAAATCACCTTTTATTGGAAAGGGTGAACATGCTAGTGAACTCCTGGGTCTAGTACATATTGATGTATGTGGGCCCATGAGTGCAAGCACTAGAGATAGATATTTCTACTTCATAACCTTCATAGACGATCTATCAAGGTATGTGTATGTCTATTTAATGAACCATAAGTCGGAGTTGTTTGAAATGTTCAAACTATTCCATAATGAAGTAGAGAAGCAAACTAGAAAGAGTATTAACACTTCGATCTGACCGAGGGGGTGAGTACCTTTTCAATGAATTTTTGACATATTTTCGAGAGAATGGAATTCTCTCCTAATGGATTTCTCCTAGAACACCACAGCATAATGGTGCATCTGAAAAGAGGAATCGGACCCTATAGGACATGGTTCGATCTATGATGGGGTTTGCTGGTCTACCAATCTTCCTTTGAGGATATGCACTCAAGTCAACTTGTTATATTTTGAATAGGGTTCTGAGTAAGTCTGTTTCTAAAACATCATATGAGATGTGGACAGGACATAAGCCAGTACTCTCGCACCTTAGAGTTTGGGGGTATCTGATTTATGTCAAACATTTAATAACGAACAAGCTAGGACATAAGTCTGACAAGTGTAGTTTTATAGGGTATCCAAAAGAGACCAAAGGGTATTACTTCTACCTAGCTGATGAGCAGAAGGTGTTTGTCAGCCTTAAGGCAATCTTTTTAGAAAAGGAGTTCTTCGGTGAAGGGACTAATGCCTCTAAGGTCGAACTTAAGAAAGTTCGATAGGTGAAAGAACCGATACAAGTAGCTGAACCTGAACCAGATTTGATTCGATCAGACTTGAAGCCTACTAAACCTCCACCCTTAAGGTGAACTAGTAGAGTACCACATTAGCTGGATGGATACTATGGTTTCTTGGTCCGAGATGGTGATCCTATCGAACTCGATGAGAATGATGAGAATCCAATGACCTATATGGATATAATGCAGAGATTCAACTCTGAAAAATGGCTTGAGACCATGAGATCTGAAATGGAGTCCATGAAAGTCAATGATGTATGGATATTGGTTGACCCACCTGAAGGGGTAAAACCCATGGGATGTAAGTCGATCTTCAAAATAAAAAGAGACAGAAGGAAAGGTGGAGACCTATAAAGTCCATCTGATTACCAAGGGATATCGTCAATATCATGGTATTGACTATGATGAGATGTTTTTTCTATGGCAATGCTCTAGTCCACTTAGATCATGCTTGCAATAGCTGTGCATCTAGACTATAAAATCTAGCAAATGGATGTAAAAAAAGCTTTCTTAAATGAAGAGCTGGATGAAGAGGTGTACATGATACAACCAGAAGATTTCACATCCATAGATGACTCTAAGATGTGCAAGCTTCAAAGGTCCATTTATAGACTAAAGTAGTCTTCTCAGAGTTAGAACATACATTTTGATAAGACGATCAAGACGTATGGCTTCATTAAGAATGAGAAGAGCCCTGTATATATAAGTGGGATAATGGTCCAGCAGTTGTATTCCTCATTTTGTATGTGGATAGTATTCTCATAATCAAAAATGGTGTCCCTATATTATAAGATATAATGATTTGGCTGTTGTTAGAGTTCTTCATGAAGGATCTGGGAGAAGCTTCCTACATACTAGGGATGAAGATCTATAGAGATAGATCTAAAAGATTGCTTGGGTTATCCCAGTCCACGTACATAGACACTGTACTGAAGAGATTCAGCATATAGAATTTCAAGAAGGGCTATCTACCGAAAGGCCATGAAATTTCTCTCTTGAAGAGGGATTTTTCGATAATACCTCAAGTGAGAGAGTGTATGAGTAGAATTTCATATGCTTTGGTAGTGGGTTCTATTATGTATGCCATGACATGTACGAAATCAGATGTGGCATACTTGATAAGTACCATAAAATTACCAATAAAAATATTAATTTATTAATTAATTTATATTAATTTTTAAAAATTAATGATCAATTTATATATATTTTTGAGAAATTAATATTTTTATTAATTAAAAGATTAATTAAAAAATAATAAAAATTAAAAAATAAAATTTTATAATCAATGGAAAGAGCTCATTTTTTTGATCATAATGAAATAAGTTTCGAGCAAAATAGAGCTAAAATAGAGAAGATATGAATTTCTAAAGAAATAAAATAAATAAAAATTAAATAAAAAAAAGAAAAATGACTCAGTCAGCTGAAACCATTGCGTCATATCAGCCAGCGCATCCAAGCACGCCGAGCCAAGTTGACAAAGCCAGCACACCGAGCCAAGCCAATAAAGTTAGCACGCCAAGCCAACCACGCCAATCGACTCAGTCATGGAAACCGTCAGCCGGTCCATGATCCAGGCATGGACCATCAGCTCAGCAGAAACCAGCAAATCATGGAGTGATACATGGTGGACATAGACCCTTAAGGGGTTCATGGAAAATCCATTGTGGTTTAAAGGGTAAAGAGGTAATTTTGCATCAAAGCTGCGAGCGGCAATTGACTGAGGCGTTTGGTGTGCTCGGTTCGCATGGTCTATAGCTATAGTAATTATGCGATCCAACAGCCTGCATTCAATCCGATGGAGATCCGATGGCCCATAATAAATTCTTCTTTGATTTGAACAGTGCTTAACAATCTGGCGTGATCCGACAGCCAGAAAACTAGCTGATGAAGATCCGACGATGGAGAAAGCTCTCGATGGTGATCAGGACTCCCAATGCACGATCAGCAACCAGATTTTTTCCATCAATGCATGATCAATGGCCAAAAATTAATCCGACCTGATATGGACTATTATGCATCCAATTTTGATGATTTTTGGTTCGTTGGATTTCTATCGAATGGCCAGATTTCATCCAAAGCAGTAGAATTCAACCGGGACTCCTTTTAGTCTAATTTTCACTCAGATTTCTCCATATTTTGACTATCAAAGAGCTCCTTAGTCCCACATTGCCTAGAAGAAAACTCTCTAGCCCTCCTAACTCTATAAAAAGGACCCCAAGCCTCTAGAAATCAATAGATCTGATTAGAGGAAAGCTTTGGTACAGGGTGAAGCCAAGCTTTGGGTTAATGACTGCTTCGAGGCAACAGATGCCAAGAAGAAGAGCTGGGCTTCTACACTATCTTTCTACCAATGTCGATCCAAGATCAAAGATCAGCTAATTTTATTTTTTTTAAATTTTTATATATTTAAATTATAAACTTTTTAATTAATGTAATATTTATTTTTATGCTCTTTAATTTCATTCTCTTTATTTTTATTATAATTTAATTTCTATACTTTAATTTTTTTTTATTTTATTGCAAGTAGATGCTAAGATCTAACTAGTAAATCTTAGTACCAAGTTTAAATTTTTGCATCTTTTAATTTAAATTTTTGCATCTTGTAATTTTTGCTTTTAATTTTTCAACTTCACTTTTGATTTCAAAACTCAAATTCTTTTTTTTTTAAAAATTAAAGATTTCAAATCTAAAACACTACCTTTCCTATGGATTCGACCTGACTCACTACTATCTATATATTTTTTATTATTTTAAGAAGTCAAATTAAACTAATAAATACGGTGTCTTAACGATAATATCGTGCTCTTATCAAGTTTCTGGCATGACTACCGAGGAAGGCACGGACATTAAATTTTTGATCTCTTTGATTTTTCTATAAATAAATTATAAATAATTTTTTTTATTATAAATATTGCTTGCTAATTTTATTTATTTTACAGAAAAAAAGGTTAAAGAATAAAAAGAACCAGGGCAAGGAACAAATCATTCAATTTTGCTTGATGAGATCAATCCTAACCCTAGTTTTCTTTTCTTTTTATTTATTTATTTATCTACTTTATTTTTAAATTAATTTAAAAAATATCCATTTAAATCTAATTAAATAGAAACCCTAACTATTTAGAGCATGCATCATATTAATTTTATTTTTATTTTTTTTAGTGATTGCTGGAGGCAAGGTAAGCCTTTCAGAATTCAATTAGTTGTATGCATCTACTTTAAATTGCATAGAACCCTTTGTTTGAAAATTTTGTGTGCATATTCATCTTTAAATCAACTTAAGGATACAACCCAATTAATCGAAATAAGGTGGGGATTTGATCACCCTTTCTTGGCCCACAAACAACCAACCACATCTTGCATTGACCTAAGCCTTTAATTTTAAAATCAATTAGACATTAGCCCTAAGAACTCGAGCTCAATAGGATAAGAAACCCTAAGAGTTGAACTAGGTTAGGGTTAGTCAATTTAACTGGTGTCTAAGAAAGTGGTTCAGGGATGACTAAGCCCGAAGGAAGGTGATTTCTAATTGATTCCATTCACTTACCTGACCAAGTATAATTGGTATCTAAGACAAGCAACGAGGGGACTCCCACTGACCTTACACTTACCTGGCCAGTTAATTGGCTGATCCTACACTTGGAAGGCTTGAAGGTAACCTTGGCAGTTAGGAGCTGTTTAGATCTAGGATAATCCTTAGTTAGGATTGATTGACCAACTTGATTGCTAACTAATATTATCACTAATTAAACCTAATTTTTCTCTCTTCTTAGCTAGGACTCCTTAGAACCTCTTCTTTAGAACTTTTATTTTTTTCTTCTTTTTTTTCTCTTCAAAAATAAAATAAATTTAAATAAAAATTAAATTAAAAATTAAATTAAATTAAATTAAACTAATATATATATTAAAAATAATAATTAAATTAAATTAAATTAAATTAAAAATAATAATTAAAATAATTAAAATATTTTTTAAAAAAATAATAATATAATAAAATAATTTTAAAAAATAAAAAATTTTAAAAAAATTTTGAACCACACGTTAGGATTGCATTAGTACATATACGATAAGAAATTACTTTACTTGATCTAGTTGAACCCAACCATAACATTGAAAGGCTGAACCGTATTAAACCTGATGGCCGAAAATTTTAGAGAACCACCTAAGCAGATGAAGAAATATTTTATTCCTTCTACTTATAACCCATCAACTTGTATCCAATTACCTAAAATTCATGCTACCCACTATGAGATCAAGCCGACTATAATTCAGATACTCCCATCTTTCTATGGGAACATCAATGAAGACCCTTACAAATATCTGGATGAATTCTTAGAAATTTGCTCTACGGTGAGAATTCAAAATTTAACTGAGGATGCCCTTAGACTAATTTTATTTTTCTTATCATTAAAAAATAAAGCTAAGTACTGGCTTAGCATAATAGGGAGACCAATTAAAACTTGGACTGACTTGCAAAGTGAATTTCTTAAAAAAATTTATCCCATAGGCCGAACCAACATTATGATGCAAGCTATCACTGGATTTGCTCAGCTTCCAGGAGAACAGATTCACGAGTCATGGGAGAGACCTAAAGAACTTCTTAGAAAATGTCCACACCATGGTCTATCTAAGTGACAAATAATTCAAGCTTTCTATGAGGATTTAGGAGACCAACAGACAGATGGTAGATGCATCCTGTGGAGGTGCATTCATGAACAAGAGTGAGGACGAAGCCTATACCTTATTTAAAATCCTGAGTGAAAACTTAATTAACCATGCTTCATTATCATTACCAAACCTGGATAGGGATCCATGAATTTAAACATCTAGAATCTAGTCCTAAGGCTGATTCAAATTTGATAAATAAAGTGGACTTTCTTGCTCAGAAATTAGATCAAGTCCTAAACCTAGGTCAATAATCTCCTGCACAATTCACATTATCTTCTAATTATCAAAAAATTTATTCAATCTGTGCTAGCCCAACCCATCATGTGAATGAATGTCCTACTGCACAGTTTCCATCTTTTATCCAAGAATAGGTCCAAGCTGCTAAAGGCTACTCCAAGCCAATTAATGATCCATTTTTAAATTCATATAACTCTGGCTAGAGAAATCATCCTAATTTTTCTTGAAAATCACAACAAACTTAGGCTCAGACCCAAATTCTATCTATCCAAAACTATCAAAATAGGACCCAATATCAAAACTATGCCTATAATAATGATCAACCTAGTCAGTTTGTCCAGCCATCATATAACAACCAGCTATCACGCCTACCTCCTCAACAAACTAATCTAGTCGACGATAGATTTAACCAACTTCAATAATTAATTCTAAATCAACAACAATCAATCTTAACTCAACAAGAATCTATCGCCAAGCTAAAAGCTCAAGTAGGATAATTAGATGAGTCTAGCATGAGAAGAGAACTAGATGAACTACCGAGCCTACCAATTTCAAACAACCCACCTATTATCCACCTATCATCTGGACCAAGTTATCAATTTAATGTCTCACTTAAGAATCCCCAATTTTAGAATGCTAAAGTAATTTCTAAACTTAAAAGCTATACGATTCTTATGGACCCATAGCAAGATTAGGTGAGAGAAGCTAGTACTGATGCTAGCCAAAATAAAAATTTAAAGGAACAGATTAGTACTGAGACGAGCCCAAGCCAAAAACTAGCATTGCCAGTTTAAATGAGATAGACATAGAAAAAAAGATAATAGATGATTTACTCGAGACTTATAAACCTAATGTCCTATTTTCTTTAACCCTAGAAGTTTGTTCTTCTTACAAACATTAAGAGGCATGTAATGAAGTATCAATAGAGTTGTTTAAGCAAGATCATATTAACTTACCTTTCGAATTAAAACCACCTTTAGTCATCCTTCCTGAAGGAAAATCCTGATTTCTCGGTCCAGGTTCGTCCAGATCTGATTAGATCAAGAGATATATTTCAAAAATTTTCTCTTGATCTCAATCAGATCTTGATATGTTTCAGATCTGATTCTTATTATTTTAATAAATAAAATAAAATAAGATAAATTAAATCAAATTTAATTTACCTGATTTGGGTAATCCTATTACCCTGTAGATGATCCTGATTGCAGCGGAAGGTTCTGGATCTTAGCCACGCAAGCGCCTGGCCTCTACCGGTATCCACTCGGGTTGGATCTGGAGATCCTCTTCTTCTCTATCACACCTCCAAAAATCAGATCTGGATCTGATCTGGAGGATCTTCAAAACTCTTTTGAAGATCTGCAGTCGTCCTTTTGCAGCAGCGCAGCCTTCTTGATTTTGATCGCCTTTCCTTGATCTGAATCGCACCAACCTAAGTCCAAAACTCTTTTGGACATGGAGAGCAAGGGGAGAAGAGACTATGGCATGGAGAAGGAGGGGAGAGGCAGCCTTGGGGCATGTCTAATTTCATTCACTTATAATTAGGGTTGGGCGCAGGGTCTTATTTATAGACCTCTTGTGATCCAACTCCTCTTCCTCTCAACCAATCACAACCCTTTGTGAAATCAGATCTAAATCTGATTGGTTGGAATAGAGACCCCTGGATTCCTCCTTAGAGGGCGCCTAAGACCAGTCAAACTGGATTCTTAGTAGAACTCTGATTGGAATCCAAAAGGGAGGTGGAGTCCTTGTCCAACAAGGACTCCTAGGCGCCTCCTACTTGGGCTCACGCCACCCTTGGCGTGCGCCCTTCTCCTTGCCAGGTTCTGGCAGGGGGACAGGCCCCCACCAGCTCTCCAATAGGTGCATGACATGTGGTCAAAAGTCAAAGGGTCAATGGTCAACGTTTGACCAGTCAAAGGTAGACTTTTGACCAAAGTCAAAGAACAAGAAATGGCAGGTGACCAAAAATGGCAGGTAATGTCTTACAAATAAGACAACCTATTCTAACTTGGACAACCTCCAGTTAGACCATATGAAGGCCTCTGATTGAGCACAAACTCCTTTGGCTCAGTCAGGACAACTTATTTGTGATAGTAAAAGAAGAACGTTAGGTTCAATCGAGTGCTAGCACGATTTCCTTGAACCTAATTGAATCTCATTCAGATCAATTGAACTAGATCAGTTCAATTGATGATCACCAGATTCAAACCCTTGTTTGTGTGACCCAGTTAGGTTCAGTTCTATATGGTAATGGGATATGTCATGATCTCTATCATAGACATCATCAAAACTCCTTTCGATGGATCAGAACTCTTCTGATTCGAACAGCTAGAATGATCGATCATCTAAATCATTCTAATTGCTCCCAAAATCCACCAGTGACACCTAGCAGTATATGGTGGCAACCCATCAGAGCTGAATGTGAACCTCTTGGTGCAGCTACCTGTGTGATTAAGTTCTTCTATCTTGAGCCCCGATCAGATTAGGGTTAAGGTAAACTCGTCAAACCCTAGTCTCTGTCATATGATATAATCATTCGATTCGAGTCCAATGTGAAAATCTAAATAGAAACTCTTTCTATTATTTCACTCTGCCATGGCCATGGGCTTTAGGACTTGATTCTCATGATTATCATAGGGCTGCTCCTCTACCACCGAGGTAGATAGATCCCATCTTGATGCAATCCAGTTCCTACAATGAACATGCTATAGCCAACATACACCTCAGGGTTCCATATGGCTAGGAGACCGAGTAATGGTGTAGTCAAACTATAACACCCTCAAGGTGAACTGCCGATGCATCTCAGGTCAAAGAACCAGACACACTACTGCAGCATCGAGTCAGTCATTGACGAGAAGGTAGACTCCCTAATGACTACTCGAGGTGGTCACGCTCAGTGCCCTCATTCTCTAACGAGTATCCTGTACTCTCGCTCCGATGTCTCCACACCGTAGACTCAAGACTCATCTACTAAAGAGAAGCGATCGTACACCAACCTTCCGGATCAATCACCATCCTCGTGATGATCCTATGGTCGGGAGCTGTTTATGAGTTAATAATGATTATTCATGTCTTAAATTTTCAACTCTTGAAAATATGAATTATCATTACCATTAACTCAAAGGATGTATCACAGACACTAAATACACATGTGTGATAGAAAATAACCCATTTCATTAATTATAGTCAAAATTATAATTTTGCCCCTAGAAGTGTATTACAAGTGTCAGCCAATTCTGGCTTCTAGGGCACATATATCTAACAATCTCCCACTTGTCCTAAAGCCAATTGGCTACAAGTCTAAGTCCCATCTTCTCAAGGTGGGCTTCGATCTTCTGCTGGCCCAACGGCTTTGTAAGTGGGTCTGCCACATTATCTGTGGAGTTGACTCTCTTGACCTCAACATAACCTTTCTCAAGGTAATCACGGATGAGATGATATCACCATTTGTTTGGAACTCTTCCAGCACAAACAGTCTACCAGATGTCGACTTTCGATCATCTATATCGGACATAAAGTCCGAGTCTGTGTATCCTTGAACCAGGAGTTCTCTGTTACCAAAGACCAACATCATATCCTTAGTTCTTCTCAAGTACTTAAGGATACATTTCACAGAAGTCCAGTGTTCTTCACCTGGATTTGACTGATATCTGCTTGTGACACTCACAGCATGGGCTATATCAGGTCGTGTACATAGCATGGCATACATGAGGCTCCCTATTGCAGAAGCATAAGGGATCTTGCTCATGCGTTCTATTTCCTCAGGTGTGCTGGGGCACATCTTCTTGGAAAGATGAATACCATGTCTGAAGGGTATTAATCCCCTCTTAGAGTTTTCCATACTAAACCTCTTTAGTACTTCCTCTATGTACATCTTCTGTGAAAGTCCTAGCATCCTATTCGGTCTATCCCTATAGACCTTAATTCCTAGAATAAAGGATGCTTCACCTAGGTCTTTCATGGAGAATTCCTTGGACAACCACATCTTGACTGATGTCAACATGGGAATATCATTCCCAATAAGGAGGATGTCATCCACGTACAATACGAGGAAGACAACAGCGCTCCCACTGACCCTTTTGAAAACACATGGTTCCTCTTCATTTTTGATGAAACCAAACTTTTTGATCACATCATTGAAACGAGTGTTCCAGCTCCGAGATGCTTGCTTAAGTCCATATATGGACCTTTGCAGCTTGCAAACCTTGTGATCAGTATCACTGGATGTGAAACCTAGCGGCTGTTCCATATAGATATCTTCCTCAAGATATCCATTTAGGAATGCCATTTTCACGTCCATTTGCCATATTTCATAATCGAAATAGGCTGCAACGGCAAGCAATGTGCGGATGGATTTTAGCATAGCTACTGGGGAAAAGGTATCCTGATAGTCAATGCCTTCGCATTGACTATAACCTTTTGCCACCAGTCTAGCCTTGAATGTCTCCACATTCCCATCTGCACCAATCTTTCTCTTGAAGATCCATTTACACCCAATAGGTACTATACCTTCTGGTGGATCTACCAAGGTCCAGACTTGGTTTGAGTGCATCGAGTCGAATCTTCTGACTTCATTGCCTCAAGCCATTTCTCGGAGTCGATATCTGATATCGCCTCGTTGTAGGTTTTGGGATCATCACCATGAGCACCATTACCTATGAGGAACATTTCCTCTACGTCCTCTGAAATAATACCTAAGTATCTTTCAGGGGGACGGGAAACTCTTTTCGATCTACGAGGTGGAGGAGGTAGTGTTCTTATTGGCTCAACCTGATTTGGTTCCACTTGGTCCTTAGCTCGTTCTGCTTGTGAGACTTTCTCATCAAGCTTAATCTGCTTTCCAATGCCACTATCTTGAATAAACTATTTTTCAAGAAATATGGCATGTCGACTCACAATCACATTGTGGTCTTCTGGAATGTAGAAATAGTATCCTAATGACTCTTTAGGATATCCTATGAATCGAGCTCTAAAGGACCTAAACTCTAACTTGTCCGCTTGTTGTCTTTTGACATGAGCCGGACAACCCCAAATTCTGAGATGACTCAGACTTGGTTTCTTACCGTGCCATATCTCATACGGTGTGGTAGGAACGGTTTTAGAGGGAACCCTATTCAGTAAATAGAATTGAAGTTAATAATGAATGTCCCCAAAGAAAATCTAGGGAGGTCTGTGAAGCTCATCATGGATCGAACCATATCCAATAGAGTCCGATTTCTCCGTTCTGAAACCCCGTTGAGTTGAGGTGTTCCTGGTGGAGTCCATTGAGAGACTATGCCATTTTCCTTAAGATAGTCTAGGAATTCCCGGCTAAGGTATTCACCTCCTCGATCTGATCGAAGAACCTTAATGGGTTTTTCAGTTTGTTTTTCTACTTCATGTCTGAATTCTTTGAACTTTTCAAAAGCTTCAGACTTATGTCTCATAAGATACACATACCCATACCTAGACAGATCATCGGTAAAGGTAATGAAGTAGACAAAATTGCCTCTAGCCGGCACATCAAATGGGCCGCACACATCAGTATGTACTAGGGCAAGGAGATCTGTGGCCCTCTCCCCATGTCCAACAAAAGGGAGTTTAGTCATTTTGCCTTGAAGACAAGATTCACAAGTTGGATATGACTCAAAAGTCAATGGACTCAATAGCCCATTTTTCTCCAATTTGTTAATCCTATCTTCTGCTATATGACCTAATCTCAGGTGCCATAGATATCTGTCGTTTGGACTATCCCTAGGTCGTTTGGCATTCACGTTTTGCTCGATAGTTAAAATAGGTACATCAATATGTAGCAACTGATAAAGACCATTAATAAGGAAACCATTTGCAATTTTATTTCTTTCATAAAGAATGTTACAATGGTCCTTAAAGAAGGTGATCACATAACCTTCTTGTGCTAAGCATGAAACAGAAATCAAATTCCTGCTAGCTGCAGGCACATAATAACAGTCTTTTAAAACTAAGTCTAAACCAGATGGTAATCGAAGAGGGTATGTTCCCACGGCTACTGCAGCAACTCTTGCTCCATTACCGACGCGTAGGATCATGTCTCCATCCCTCAGCCTCCTGCTATCCTCAAGACCCTGCATAGAAGTGCACAGATGAGCACTAGAACCAGAGTCAAGCACCCAACTGGATGCAGAAGAAACCGTAAGGTTAGACTCAATAACGAGCATACCTCCAGAAGGACCTTCCTTCTTGTTCTTCAGGGTGGCCAGGTAAGTAGGGCAGTTCCGCTTCCAATGGCCGTCGCTGTTGCAATGGAAACACTTTCCTTTGCCATCGGCCTTTTTCTTCGGTTCTGCCTTCTTCTTCTTTGATCCTTCCACCTTTTGCTTTTTCACAGACTTCTTTTTCTTTCCATAAGACTTTCTTTTGGAAGAAGTCCGTTCCATAGCAAGAACTGAGCCTTTAGAACCTTTCATAGAAAGCTCAGCGGTAACCAGCATATTCATTAACTTCGGCCAAGGAATTTTGAAGTTTATGCATGTGGTAATTCATGATGAATTGCCCATATGCATCAGTCAAGGATTGCAGAATAATATCGTTCTGCAGATCCAAGTCCAACTTCACACCGAGCTTCTCAAGCTCTTCCATGTCCTTGATCATTGTCAGACAGTGATCTTGGACTGACTGCCCATCACGCATCTTAGCCTTAAAAAGTCATTTCGTGACTTGATATTTGGCTGCGCGACTCTGTTCACCAAACATCTCCTGCAGGTGAGCCAACATTTGGCGAGCAGTCCCGATATCTTCATGTTGGCGCTGGAGCTCATCAGACATCGAGCCCAACATGTAATATCTGGCCTTATTATCTTCGTCAATCCATTTTTCCAGAGACGCTCTCTGTTCAGTGGATGGACGGGCTGGTAAGGTGGGAGGGTCCTGGTCCAAAACATGGGTTAACTTCTCGAACCCAAAACAATTTTGTAGTTCCTGAGCCAATCTTTATAATTGGGTCCAGTCAGTCTATGTGTGTCTAGGATACGTGCCAATGGGTTGGACGCAGACATTTTCCTGTAGAGAGTCAAAGATTCTAGTTAGATACTGTAATTTTGACTTGACCAATTTGTTTAGGGATTTTATTTTTAAACAAATTAGCTCCCACTATTTTCTCGGATCCCTACACTCCCTCTGTAGAGATGCGAAAATCTCCCGCGATTGAATGATTTCTAGTGGGTGGTGCGGTCTCACCAACTGACTCATCACCTCACCTAACAGTTATTGGTGATGGGTTAGCCAATGAGTGAACAACTCTTGTTCAATGATTCTCTAATCATGGTGCACCCAAACTTGGTCTCTAATTCATGAATCTCACCGTATCCGGAATATTGATCCACTCCTTAGTTAAGTCAGACCCACCATTTGCATAGACTGGGTTCCTAATTGGGTCTCTCACCGTATCCGGAAAATATTGAGCCCAACTCATCCTCCAGCCCATAGCATCCAATGCCTAATAGACATGGTTGCGTCTTCCCGGTGCAACTGAGCCACTGTATCCAGCCGAGAACAATCAACCCCGGGAAGGGCCCGCACGTCTACAATGGTGGAAGACCTCAGACTTAATCTTTTCTTAGGGAGAATTGATTCAGGTCTCATTAAACTAGACTTGGCTTAGTCATAACAATTATGACTAACCTAGTGGCATGGGTTAGCTCGGATTATTGACCACCTCAGATCAGAACTGTGTCAACAGATATGGCCAGGTAAGTGAGACCGGTGGAAGGAATATGCCATTAACTCGCACAAGAATGCATTCAGGTCGAGTAGCTTCCAATTAAAAACCAGTCGGTCGTATGTGCCAAACTTACCTTAGACACCAAATTGTTGAGTCAGAACCAATTGGGTTAGCCTACAATCCAGACTCTAACCTCTGAGCCTAATTAGGTCTTGCTTGATCGTGACTCGATCTTGACCCAGACTTAATCCTATTAGGCTGGTCAATTTAAGCATTGTTGATCCCATCTAACCAACTCTTGATTCGGTTTGATCAACCGCTTAGACCTAATTGAGCTACCCAAGCCCGAACCCAGTATTATGAATATGTCTTAGATCTAAAATTCTCAATTTTAGACCTAATTAATATTCCATAAACTTAATTCTTAATTAAGTTGGGTTCATAAACAAAATATGCACAATAAATCCTAGGGTTTCAGGATCTAGGGTTTTGCAGAAAGTAAGTTTTGGGTTTCTGATTAAGGACGAACACGCAGCACCCCTACACATCATAAGAACACCCCATCGAATGGGAAGAGAGGGCCTTTAAACCCTTCTTCGTTCTTATGACCGGACGGCCAAGAGGAACGCCTTAATCAGGAACATGTAAATACTACAAAACAGTTATAGATCTATATCATATATCTCATATACAAATTTAGATCTAATCATGGCATATTTTGCATACATCTCATGTATCAAATCATGCATATTTTCAGATCTAAATTATCTCATAATAATCTAAAAAATTAGATTTAAATTGATCTAATCAAAATAAATTCTAATCTAGACAATTATGTAGAACTATTCTACAACTAGTCTAGACATGCATCAATCATATCTCATATGATATTTAAAATTAAATAATTTTTATTTGCTGTTTATCAGATGTTATTATAACACTTATAATATCAGAAAAATAGTAAATAAGAAGATCTAAAATATGATTTAATCAGATTAAATCAAAGACATGCAAAACTATTCTATAGAACTATTCTATTCTAGAACTAGTCATGCATATCTTCATGTTCTTAGATCCAAATCATTTAATTTTAATTTTTTCTGATTTCAGATCTGATCACATCTCATGTGACATCTGAAAATCACTTTATTTTCTAATTAAAATAAAATTAAAATCAGATCTAAACAATTTAGAACCATGGCTCTGATACCAGTTGAAGGGAAATCCTGATTTCCCGGTCCAGGTTCGTCCAGATCTGATTAGATCAAGAGATATATTTCAAAAATTTTCTCTTGATCTCAATCAGATCTTGATATATTTCAGATCTGATTCTTATTATTTTAATAAATAAAATAAAATAAGATAAATTAAATCAAATTTAATTTACCTGATTTGGGTAATCCTATTACCCTGTAGATGATCCTGATTGCAGCGGAAGGTTCTGGATCTTAGCCACGCAAGCGCCTGGCCTCTACCGGTATCCACTCGGGTTGGATCTGGAGATCCTCTTCTTCTCTATCACACCTCCAAAAATCAGATCTGGATCTGATCTGGAGGATCTTCAAAACTCTTTTGAAGATCTGCAGTCGTCCTTTTGCAGCAGCGCAGCCTTCTTGCTTTTGATCGCCTTTCCTTGATCTGAATCGCACCAACCTAAGTCCAAAACTCTTTTGGACGTGGAGAGCAAGGGGAGAAGAGACTATGGCATGGAGAAGGAGGGGAGAGGCAGCCTTGGGGCGTGGGGTCTAATTTCATTCACTTATTATTTAGGGTTGGGCGCAGGGTCTTATTTATAGACCTCTTGTGATCCAACTCCTCTTCCTCTCAACCAATCACAACCCTTTGTGAAATCAGATCTAAATCTGATTGGTTGGAATAGAGAGACCCCTGGATTCCTCCTTAGAGGGCGCCTAAGACCAGTCAAACTGGATTCTTAGTAGAACTCTGATTGGAATCCAAAAGGGAGGTGGAGTCCTTGTCCAACAAGGACTCCTAGGCGCCTCCTACTTGGGCTCACGCCACCCTTGGCGTGCGCCCTTCTCCTTGCCAGGTTCTGGCAGGGGGACAGGCCCCCACCAGCTCTCCAATAGGTGCATGACATGTGGTCAAAAGTCAAAGGGTCAATGGTCAATGTTTGACCAGTCAAAGGTAGACTTTTGACCAAAGTCAAAGAACAAGAAATGGCAGGTGACCAAAAATGGCAGGTAATGTCTTACAAATAAGACAACCTTCTCTAACTTGGACAACCTCCAGTCAGACCATATGAAGGCCTCTGATTGAGCACAAACTCCTTTGGCTCAGTCAGGACAACTTATTTATGATAGTAAAAGAAGAACGTTAGGTTCAATCGAGTGCTAGCACGATTTCCTTGAACCTAATTGAATCTCATTCAGATCAATTGAACTAGATCAGTTCAATTGATGATCACCAGATTCAAACCCTTGTTTGTGTGACCCAGTTAGGTTCAGTTCTGTATGGTAATGGGATATGTCATGATCTCTATCATAGACATCATCGAAACTCCTTTCGATGGATCAGAACTCTTCTGATTCGAACAGCTAGAATGATCGATCATCTAAATCATTCTAATTGCTCCCAAAATCCACCAGTGACACCTAGCAGTATATGGTGGCAACCCATCAGAGCTGAATGCGAACCTCTTGGTGCAGCTACCTGTGTGATTAAGTTCTTCTATCTTGAGCCCCGATCAGATTAGGGTTAAGGTAAACTCGTCAAACCCTAGTCTCTGTCATATGATATAATCATTCGATTCGAGTCCAATGTGAAAATCTAAATAGAAACTCTTTCTATTATTTCACTCTGCCATGGCCATGGGCTTTAGGACTTGATTCTCATGATTATCATAGGGCTGCTCCTCTACCACCGAGGTAGATAGATCCCATCTTGATGCAATCCAGTTCCTACAATGAACATGCTATAGCCAACATACACCTCAGGGTTCCATATGGCTAGGAGACCGAGTAATGGTGTAGTCAAACTATAACACCCTCAAGGTGAACTGCCGATGCATCTCAGGTCAAAGAACCAGACACACTACTGCAGCATCGAGTCAGTCATTGACGAGAAGGTAGACTCCCTAATGACTACTCGAGGTGGTCACGCTCAGTGCCCTCGTTCTCTAACGAGTATCCTGTACTCTCACTCCGGTGTCTCCACACCGTAGACTCAAGACTCATTTACTAAAGAAAAGTGATCGTACACCAACCTTCCAGATCAATCACCATCCTCGTGATGATCCTATGGTCGGGAGCTGTTTATGAGTTAATAATGATTATTCATGTCTTAAATTTTCAACTCTTGAAAATATGAATTATCATTACCATTAACTCAAAGGATGTATCACAGACACTAAATACACAGGTGTGATAGAAAATAACCCATTTCATTAATTATAATCAAAATTACAATTTTGCCCCTAGAAGTGTATTACAAGTGTCAGCCAATTCTGGCTTCTAGGGCACATATATCTAACACTTCCAGCATCCATTGAATCAAACTTAACTCCTAATACAAAAACTCCATTCATGAGTATTTTAGAAGAACAAATAAGAGAAATTCTTAATAAACATGGATTTAAGAATGGTGTCACAAATTATGTCCCTAAAATTAACAATGATCATATCAATAAAGGAATAAGAAATCAACTTTTTGAGATTGGCAATCTAAAACCATTGAAATTTATCAATTCAATATTCGACATAGGATAGTAAGCTGCATTGTATCTAGCTGAAGATGGTAAACTTACTGCTTGTTGGAAGGCAACCCAATATTTAGTTTTTCATCATCTAATTTATTTTTTTAATTTATTTTTTTAGAACATGTTGAATAAGTTGGAGGGAGAGCCTAAATTTTCAAAGACATGTGCTGGACCAAAAATATAGTCAGGTGTATTCTTTCATGTTCTCTATTACATCTTTTATTTTTTCTTCTCCATTGAGGATAATATCAATTAAGTTGGAGGGAGAGAAAAATAAAAAATTTAAAATTTTAAGAGCTCAAAAAAAGTTAGTATTTAGTATTTAGACATTCAATTACTCTTAAGAATCAAATTGAACTAAGCATTTTTAAAAAAAAATTAATGCATAGATCAGAGAATCTATGAGATATTGGAAAATCAAGTATTAAGAAAATTCAATAAAGAGTTAAGTCTAAAACATAAAAAAAAAGTTTCTTTGAGCATTTCTAATTTTTTCTACTAGCATCAAAGAAAAGTCTACTTTTTATGGGCTTATGTAGGATAACTATATGTTTCTTCATATATATATATAAAATTATTAAAATAAAATAGTTTTTAAGTACTTCTTACTAAGTAATCGGGCCATTTTGCCTAAGCAAGCATTAAGTTTCGCATCAAAAGGTGGGAAGGGCAAAGAAACTCGTTGTAAAACTTGTTTTAACTCATAGCCTGTTTGATTCGAGCTAATAAACCCAAGGGGTATTCTATACCTAGTGTCCTAAAGCCAACTGGTTTGAGAGTCATTGGTCCAAGACTCGCTACATAGATTAAATAGAAAGCTTAAGGAGTTAAGACACTCAATAGTGGTACAACGTTAAAATATATATATATATATATATATATATATTGGTTTTTCATCGAATAATTGAGTCTCGTTGCCTAAGTAAATAATGATATTCACATCAAAAAGTGGATAATGTAAAAATAAAAATCAATAAATAAAGGACGAAAGTAGCAATACACTTGCCTATATGAAATTTAGATAAATCAGAGATAAAGGTGGGATAATTTAGAAAAAATTTAATGTTCTTTACTTAATTTTTCTATTGATAAATATTAATATCCAATAATATACCTCACTTATACTCTACTAAATATCAATGGTCATTTTGAAAATTGCTTAGATAAAATTCGAAACTCTAAAGTTAAAAGATATTTAAAACTAAATTCTTTATTTACTCGAGGATAAGCAAAGCTTAAGTTGGAGGGTATGATAAATATCATAAAATCATCAATAAAAGTATTAATTTATTAATTAATTTATATTAATTTTTAAAAATTAATGATCAATTTATATATATTTTTTAAGAAATTAATATTTTTATTAATTAAAAATTTAATTAAAAAATAATAAAAAATTAAAAATAAAATTTTATAATCAATGAAAAGTGCTCATTTTTTTGATCATAATGAAATAAGTTTCGAGCAAAACAAAGCTAAAACAAAGAAGATATGAATTTCTAAACAAATAAAATAAATAAAAATTAAATAAAAAAAAGAAAAATGGCTCAACCAGCTTAAACTGTCGTGCCATATTAGTCGGTGCATCCAAGCACGTCGAGCCAAGCCGACAAAGTCAATGCACCGAGCCAAGCCGACAAAGCTAGTGCGCCAAGCCAGCCACGTTAGCCGACTCAGCCATGAAAGCCGTCAGTCGGTCCACGATCCAGGCATGGATCGTCAGCTCAGTAGAAACCAGTGAATCACAGAGTGACACATGGTGGACTTAGACCCTTAAGGGGTTCATGAAAAATCCATCATGGTTTATAGGGTAAAGATGTAATTTTGCATCAAAGCAGTGAGCGGCGATTGGTTGAGGCGTTCGGTGTGCCCGATTCACGTAGTCCATAGCTACAGTAATTATGCGATCTAATGGCATGCATTCGATTCGATGGAGATCTGACGGCCCACGATAAATTCTTCTTTGATTTGAATAGTGCTCAGCAATCTGGCACGATCCGATAGCCAAAAAACTAATCGATGAAGATCCGATGGTGGAGAAAGCTCCCGACGTGATCAGGACTCCCAATGCACGATCAGCGGCCAAATTTTCTCCATCAGCATGCGATCAATGGCCAAAATTTAATCTGATCTAATCTAGGCTGATATGCATCCAATTTTGATGATTTTTGATCCATTGGATTTCTATTGAATGGCCAAATTTCATCCAGAGCAGTAGAATTCAACCATGACTCCTTTCAATATGACTTTTACTCAAATTTCTCCATATTTTGATGATCAAAGAGCTCCTTAGTCCCACATTGCCTAGAAGAAAACTCACCAGCCCTCCTAGCTCTATAAAAAGGACTCCGAGCCTCTAGAAATCGATAGATCTGATTAGAGAAAAGCTTTTGTATAGGGTGAAGTCAGGCTTTGGGTTAATGGCTGCTTCGAGGCAACGGATGTCGAGAAGAAGAGCTGGACTTCTACACTATCTTTCTGCCAATGCCGATCCAAGATTAGAAATCAGCCTATTTTATTTTTTTTTAAATTTTATGTATTTAAATTGTAAACTTTTTAATTAATGTAATATTTATTTTTATGCTCTTTAATTTCATGCTCTTTATTTTTATTGTAATTTAATTTTTATACTATAATTATTTTTTTTATTTTATTGTAAGTAGATGCTAAGATCTAACTAGTAGATCTTAGTACTAAGTTTAAATTTCTGCACCTTTTAATTTAAATTTTTTTACCTTTTAATTTTATTTTTAATTTTCTGACTTCACTTTTAATTTCAAAACTCAAATCCTTTTCTTTTTTTGTTTTCAAAAATCAAAGATTTCAAATCTAAAACACTACCTTCCCTATGGATTTGACCCAACTCACTGCTATCTATGTATTTTTAATTATTTTAAGAAGTTGGATTAAACTGATAAACACGGTGTCTTAATGACAACATCGCGCTCTTATTAATACTCACTAGGGATAGTGAATAGATATCAATATGATCCAGGAGTGAACCATTGGAAGCTTATTAAAATCATCCAAAAGTATTTGACAAATACTAAAGATCAGTGGCTTATTTACGATGAATCAGACTTGAAACTTATAGGGTTTAGAGACTCTAGTTTTTAGTCTGATCATGATGATAGTAAGTGTGTGTCAGGGTATGTGTTTACCCTTAATGGTGGTGCTGTTTGTTGGAAAAGTTTCAAGCAGTACACCATGGTCGATTCAGTATGTGAGGTAGAGTATATTGCTGCATTAGATGCTATCAAAATAATAGTATGATTGAAGAAGTTCATCACCGAGCTCAGAGTAGCATCCTCCCTTGATGGTCTAGTTCTACTCTTTTGCAATAGCTTTGGAGCCATTGCTCAGGTGAAGAAACCCAAAGCATACCAGCAGATGAAGCACATTTTGTGTCACTTTCATCTTGTCTGGGAGATCATGGATCGAGGTGACGTTGATCTTCAAAAGATCGACGAGAGAACCTGGCTGACCGATTCACTAAAGCAGTTGTGGTGAAGGAGTTCGATGACTTCAAGTCGAAGATGGGTATACGATACAACACCAATTAGCTTTAGGCCAAGTGGGAGATTATTGGGAATAGTATCCCAATGCCAATCGTTAGTCTATTTACGATTGAGTTAATTTATGTAATTATATATAAATTATTAATTAAATAAAAGTTATTCTAGCTTTTTCATCATAAATCTTTCATCTACTAATGAACTTCTATCTATTGTGATGAAGTCCTTAGGACTATTTAGAATCGACAAAGGAGGATTTGTCGTTTAGTCCCTAAATAAGTTCGTGATCAGATAATATGTCGTTATCAATGACAGTAATATTTATTAAGTATAGGTCATTGTGTTCCATATAGGTTGGTTATCCTTTTAACCAAGAAGTTTGGAGACACTAGTATGGCATGTAGGTGAGATGTAGGGGTACATCTGTACGGAACGTGACTGACTTCAGAGCTTTTCTACTATCAAGAATTACTCTGATGGAATATGGGCATAAGTGTTCCTCCAATCTAAGATCACTAGGTGACTTCTAAGCAACTCACTATGCTTTGGTGTCAGACTATCTGAATTTCTAATTTAGAGCAGAAGGTTTCTGGGTACAGTCAAGTACTTAAAGAGTCAGTGCATGAGTCAAGATGGGATTGATCAGTCCTGGACTCAGGAGCTATGTTCAATAGTGTTTCAATTTACCAAAGCCTTGGCTAGAGTAGTTCTTGTAAGGAGTCACAGGATTAGTTGCTTTAAGACATGATTTGGATGTATCTTTCAGGGTTGACAGTTAAATCCGGGGTCATCCTATGCACAAAGGTCAAAGGGATGAATTATGCCGTAATCATATTCACGTAGGTTCTGAATGTTATGATTACACTATTTGGCCAATTGGAATGTCCGGTATAATTGCTAGATGGTCACTTCGATTTGTTCAGGAAAATGATTCCTATGCTATCGACTTAAGTTTGAATCTATGGGGTAACACATACTAGAGGTTCCTACTTGATCTAATGACTGATCAAGAGAAGATTGATTAGTGATTTGATCACTAATTAATGCAATTTGATTGAGTGATTTTTTTTGGATCAAGACCAATTGAATAGGATTCATTTGGATTTGACCCGATTAGGTTATAAGATGATCTAATCATCAAGGAGGTTTAACCTTTGATTTGATAAGAGATTTGGCTTGATTAATTTCTAATTTGATTAGGATTTAACTGAGTCTAATTAAGCCTAAATAAGTTGGATTTAAACTGGTCTAATTGTGCCTAACCAATTCGGATTGGATTGGTTCAATTAGAGGACAAACAATGAGACTAGTTTGACTATTCTTTCCATGCGCCACATCACCCACTTTTGCACCATATTTTCTCCATGAGAAAGGTTATTTCTTGTGAAGTTTTTCAATGCAAGGGAGGGTGTGCATTCTCACATCTCACACCCCTTTTGGATTAGTTTTATCTAGTTATAAATTCAATTTGAATAGGATTTGAATTGAATGGGGAACCACTTGATCTAATCCACTCCCTCACGCCTCCCTTATTTGTGTGCCTATATAAAATGATGATTTTATGGGCATGCAAAATTGAACTCTCAGAAGAGAAGAGAAAGTCTCTTCTCTACGTGCATGAGAAAAACCAAAAAGATAGTTCTAGGCGCAAGGGTTTTGGGTGAGAGCATACTCAACAATCTATTTAGGGCTTGGGTTCTAGATCCATGAGTTACGAGGGTTGTGACTTCATAGATCTTTATGGAAGACCTCCTCTTCATCATCTTCTGCATTCATCAGGATCTAGAGTGTCTGAAGACCCCATGAAGAAGATCAAGGGAGTTTAATCTACATTAGCCAATAAAGATTTTTGCAGAGCTAGCACTCGGCAGGAGTTGATCGAGATCAGAGCCTCATGTGGATTATCCGTAGAGGCCAGATATATGTGTGGCTACATCATAGTGATCAGATCTATATCGAGAAGATCATCTATCCGTGAAAAGATAATGTGTTCTGAACACGTAGAGGCAGTATAAATAGTTTTACTACGCTTGCTGTTTTATTTTTTAGATATGCATGCATATATCATACATTAGATCCTGATTGTGTAGAGTTTTCATATTAGATCTATAGCTCTTATTATTAATTTGATTAATAAATATTTCTACTGCATATAATTTTCGAAAAAAAATTTTGAAAGTAGAGCTAGAAACCCTATGCATTTCCTTCATGTCATTTTCGATTAAGAGAATATAATCCACGTACACGATAAGGAATACCACTGCTAGATCATTTGCCAATTTGTTAATATAGGACTCTTCTCCATTCTTAATGAAGCCATACATTTTGATCATCTTATCAAAATGTATGTTCCAACTTCTAGATGCCTACTTCAATCCATAAATGGATCTCTAAAGCTTGCATAGCTTGGACTCATCTATGGATGTGAATCCCTCAGGTTTTATCATATACAACTCTTCGGTCAGCTCTCCATTTAGAAAAGTTGTCTTCACATGCATCTATCAGATCTCATAGTCCAGATGGATAGCAATTGCAAGCATTATCCAAATGAATTTGAGCATTGCCATAGGAGAGAACATCTCGTCATAGTCAATACCATAACGTTGACGATACCCTTTAGCAACCAGATGGACTTTATAGGTCTCCATCTTTTCGTCTACGCTCCTCTTCCTTTTGAAGACCCATTTACACCTAATGGATTTAACCCCTTCAGATAGGTCAACCAATATCCACACATCATTGACCTTCATGGACTCCATCTCGAATTTCATGGCCTCAACCCATTTCTTAGAATCAGGCCTTTGCATTGCATCCATATAGGTGATCAAATCCTCATCATTCTCATAAAGTTTGATGGGATTACCATCCCAGATAAAGAATCATAGTATCTATCCGGTTGATGTGGTACTCTACTAGATCATCTTAATGATGCAGGAACATTGAGCTCCAGATCTAGTCTAATCAAATCTGACTTAGGTTCAGCTACTAGTATCGATCTTTCTACCTGTTGAACTTCATCTAGTTCAACCTTAGAAGCAATAGTTTCTTCACTAAAAAACTTTTTTTCTAAAAATATTTTCTTAAGGCTGACGAACACCTTTTGTTCTTCAGCATGATAGAAATAATAATCCTTACTTTCTTTGGGATATCCTATAAACACACACTTATCAGACCTGGGTCCAAGCTTATCTATATCCAAACATTTGACATAGACCGGACAACCCCAAATCCATAGTTGAGAGAGTGTAGGCCTATGCCCAGTCTATATCTCATATAGAGTCTTTGCGATAGATTTGGTACATTGTTCAATCTATAACATGCAGTCTCAAGAGCGTAACCCCAAAATGATACAGGCAAACTAGCAAACCCCATTATAGATCAAACCATGTCCAGCAAGGTTCAATTTCTCCTTTTCGATACACTATTATGATGTGGTGTCCCAAGAAGAGTCCATTATGTTCGTATCTAGATAGATCATCTATGAAAGTGATGAAGTAGAAATATCCATCTCTAGCACTAGTGCTCATTGGTCCACATACATCAGTACGTACTAGACCTAAGAGCTCAGTAGCTCTCTCACCTTTTTTAGTAAAAGATGACTTGGTTATTTTATCAAGAAGGCAAGATTCATAGGTTAGAAGTGATTCATAATCACTGACTTCAAGGATTTCTTCTTGAGTCATCCTATTTATCATGTTTTTGTTTATGTGACCTAGCCTACAGTGCCATAAGTAGATATTAGAGACATTATTTGTAACATCCTAAATCAATGAAATAAGAAATTAAAAGATTTATGTTCATATATGTATGGCATGATAATTTATTTATAGTATGTTGGAGTGATTTGAGCATAAATTATGACTATCTGTCATTGCGAGTCCTAAAAATTTTTTAAATCTGAAAGCTAGCATCCGTATGGGGAGGTATATGAAATATATATTTTCTTAGAATAAAAAGTCTCGATAATTGATCTTTAGGTGTTGGTAAGTTGCAAAATGATTTTTAATGAAGGTTGGAGTGAAGGGAAAAATCTATTTTCTGGGTTAGGTTCGTTCAGATCTGATTAGATCAGGAGGGATATTTTAAAAATTTTTTCCTCTAAGATCCTAATCAAATTTGAGACTCCTCAGATCTAATCTTATTGATCTAATAATAAAAATAAAAATAAAGATAAAAATTAAATCTAATTTAATTATATCTTTATTTTGGATAATCTAATTATCCTGTGATGATCCTGATGTTTGCCTGAGGTTCTGGATGTAGCCATGCAAGTGCCTGGCCTCTACCGATATCCAATCTCAATTAATTCTCTAAAAATTAGATCTAGATCTGATATTGAAGATCTTCAAAATGGCTTTTGAAGAGCAGTCATTGTCTCTTGCAGTAGTGCTGCCTTCTTTCTTTCCTAGCACCTTTCACTTGCTTGGATCGCACCATCTTCATGCCCAAAGTCCCTTGGGCATGGAGAGGAGAGAGAGGACCAGAGGGTGGCATGGAGAAGGAGGAAGAGGGGCTATGTGGCATGGGCTAAAGCCAAAAGAATTGAATTCTAGGCACAGACAGGGTTTATATAGATCCTGCTGTGCCATGCAGTGCCACATCATCTTGGCCAACATGGTCCTTTGTGCAATCAGATCTAAATCTGATTGGTGGGATGACATCATCTAATCTAATCAGATTAGAAATCCTCAAAACTCTCCTTAGGTGGCACCAAGACTGGGTCAAACAAGTCTTCTTGGTGCCATTAATTTAATTCCCTGAAGCAACTAGAGTCCCATCTATATGGGACTCCATATTTTATCCTTATGGGGTCACCCCATTTTTGTCTACTTTTTAGTATGGGGACAAGTCCTCAGATTTTCTCCTATAGGTGCAAGACACATGGGCAGATGTCTAAGTGTCCAGGGTCAACATTTGACCAATGTCCGAAGATAAAATTTAGCAGGTGATGAAAAATGGCAGGTGTTATCTCAAATTTATCTCATAAATTGAGACAACCCTTTTCTAACCTAGACAAGCTCTAGTCAGACCAAGTAAATGTTCCTGAGTGAGCCCAAATACATTTGGCTCAATCGAGATAAGTTTTAATAATTGTTAAAGGAGAATATTAGGCTCAATCGTGTGCTAGCATGATTTTCTTGAACCAGATTAGATCTAATCCAAATCAATCAAACTGGATTAGCTCAATTGATGAAATCCAGACCCAAATCCTTGTTTGTATGATCCAATTAGGTTCAATTTCATATGGTAATGAGATATGTCATGATCTCCATCATCAACATCATCGAAACACCTTTCGATGGACTAGAACTTTTCTGATTCATACAATTAGAATGATCGATCATCAAAATCATTCTAATTTCTCTCAAAATTCATCAATGACACCTAGTAGTATATGGTGGCAATCCATCAGAACTGAAAGCGAACCTGTCACTATAGTTACCTATGTGATTAAGTTTCTCTATCTTGAGCTCCGATCGGATTAGGGTTAAGATGATCTTGTCAAACCCTAATTTCCATCATATGAATTAATCATTCGATTCAAGTCCAACATGAAAATCCTAATAGAAATTATTTCTATTATTTCACTCTACCATGGCCATGGGCTTATGGACTTGATTCTCATGATCATCATAGGGCTACTCCTCATCTACCGAGGTAGATAGATCTCTTATTAATGCAATCCAATTCCTACAATGAACATGCTATAGCCAACATATACCTCAGGATTCTGAATAGCTAGGAGATTGATAAGCATCATAAATTCACCAATAAAAGTAATAATTTATTAATTAATTTATATTAATTTTTAAGAATTATTAATCAATTTATATATAATTTTTGAAAAATTCATATTTTTATTAATTAAAAAATTAATTAAAAAATAATAAAAATTAAAAAATAAAATTTTATTATCAATGGAAAGAGCTCATTTTTGTGATCACAACAAAATAAATTTTAAGTAAAACAAAGCTAAAACAAAAAAGATATGAATTTTTAAAAAAATAAAATAAATAAAATTTAAATTAAAAAAAAAGAAAATGGCTCAGCCGGCTCCGCAAGCCAAGCCAAGCCATCAAAGCTAGTTCAGTCGATGAAGCCATCAGTTGGTCCATAATCTAGGTGTGGACCGTCAGCTCAGTAGAAACTGACGAATCACAATACGACACGTGGCGGACCTGGACCCTTAAAGGGTCCACAGAAATTTATCGCGGCTCATAGGGCAATCTGGTCTTTCACTTGGCAATAGAGGCGCTGATTGGCTGTGGTGTGTGGTGCGGTCGGTCCACGTGGTCCATGGGAATAGTGATTGCATGATCGGACGGCTGCAGTTGATTGCTGTCAAGATCGGATGGTGGTGGTTATTTTCAGGTTTGATTCAAATTCTATCAGCGATCTGGCACGATCCGATACCCAAAAAATCAAGTAATGAAGATCCAACGGTCCAGAATGCTCCTAGCGGTGATCAAGACTCCCGATGCATGATTTATGACCAGATTTTTTCCATCAACATGCGATCGGACGGCTAAAATTTAATCCGACCTGATCTGAGCTGATACACATCCAATTTTGATGAATTTTGGACCATTGGATTCCTATTTACGGCCAGATTTCATCCAAAGTAGTAGAATTCATCTAGAACTTCTTTTAGTCTATTTTTTATTTAGATTTCTTCATATTTTGATGATTAAAAAGCTCCTTAGTTCCACATTGCCTAGAAGCAAACTCTCCAGCCCTCCTAGGTCTATAAAAAGGATCCCAGGCCTCCAGAAATCAACATCTCCGATCAAGGTGAAGCTTTGGTACAAGGCGAAGCCAGGCTATGGGTTAAAGGCTGCTTCAAAGCAATGGGTGCTGAAAAGAAGAGCTGGACTTCTACACCATCTTTCTGCTAATGTCGATCCAAGATTAGAGATCAGCTTATTTTAATTTCTTCTTTTTATGTATTTAAATTATGAAATTTTAATTAATGTAATATTTATTTTTATGTTCTTTAATTTTATGCTCTTTATTTTTATTGCAATCTAATTTTTATATTTTAATTATTATTTTTTTATTACAAATAGATGCTAAGATCTAACTAGTAGATCTTAGTACCAAGTTTAAATTCCTGCACCTTTTAATTTTCATTTTTTATTTTCCAACTTCACTTTTGATCCCAAAACTCTTCTCTTTTCTTTTTCTTTTGTAAAATCAAAGATTTCAAATCTAAAAACACTACCTTTCCTATGGATTCGATCCGACTCACTGCTATCTACGCATTTTTAATTATTTTAAGAAGTCAGATTAAATTGATAAACACGGTGTCTTAACGACAACATCACGTTCCTATCAAGTTTTTGGCGCCATTGTCGGAAAAGGCACGAACATTAAATTTTTGATCTCTTATATTTTTCTATAAATAAATTATAAATAAAATTTTTATTTTCTTATAAATATTGCTTGCTAATTTTTTTTTATTATTTTGTAGAAAAAAAGATTAAAGAACAAAAAGAACCAGGAGTTTTACTTGGTGAGATCAATCCTAACCCTAATCCTTTTTATTTATTTATTTATTTTATTTTAAAATTAATTTTAAAATATATATATATATCCACTTAAATCTAATTAAAAATCTCATGATAAAATTAGAAATTCTAACTATTTAGAGCATGCATCATATTAGTTTTATTTTTATTTTTATTTTATTTTATTTTGGTGATTGCTAGAGGTAAGATAAGCCTTTCAAAATTCAATTAGTTGCATGCATCTAGTTCAAATTGCATAGAACCCTTTGATTGAAATTCTTTTTTTTTCTTTTGCATATCCTATTAAATCAAATTAAGGGCATAACCCAATTAAAAAAGATAAGGTGGGGATTTGATCACCCTTTCTTGGCCCACAAACAATCAACCAGCATCCTGCATTGACCTAAGCCTTTAATTTTAAAATCAATTAGACATCAACCCTAGAAACTCGAGCTCAATAGGATAAGGAACCCTAAGAGTTGAACCGGATTAGGGTTAGTCAATTTGACTGATGTCTAGAAAAGTGGTTCAGGGATGACTGGGCCCGAAGGAAGGTGGTTTCCAATTGGTTCCGTTCGCTTACCTGGTCAAGCACAATTGGTGTCTAAGGCAAGCAACGGAGGGACTCCCATCGACCTTACACTTACCTGGCTAGTTGATTGGCTAATCCTACACTTGGAGGGCTTGAAGGTGACCTTGGTAGTTAGGAGCTATCTAGATCTAGGATAACCCCTAGTCAGAATTGATAGACCAACTTGATTGTTAACCAACATCAAACCTAATTAGACTTAATTCTTCTCTCTCTTCTTAGTTCTAGGACTCTTTAGGACCTGTTATTTAGAACTCTTCTTTCTTTCTTCTTCTTTCTCCTCTAAAAGTAAAATAAAATAAAAATTAAATTTAAATAATCAAAAAATATTTAAAATAATAATTAAATTTAATTAATAAATAAAATAATTAATTTTTAATATAATAAAATAATAAAAAAATTCTAAAATTTTTATTTGAACAATACGTTAGGGTTGCATTAATACATATACGATAGGAAATTACTTTACCTGATCTAGTTGAACCCAACCATAATAATCAAATGGCTAATCTGAATCTAATAGTCCAAAAATTAGATAAAGTTGATCTTCTTGCTCAGAAATTAGATCAACTCCTAATCCTAGGTCAACAATCTCCTGCACAATTCACATCATCTTCTAATTATCAGGAGAGTTGTTCAATCTGTGCTAGCCCAACCCATCATGTGAGTGAATGTCCTATGACTGCACAGTTTCCACATTTTATCCAAGAACAAGTTCAAGCTGCTCAAGGATACTCCAAATTGATTAATGATCCATTTTTAAATTTATATAATCTAGATTAGAGTAACTTTAATTTTTCTTGGACATCCCAACAGACTCAGGCTCAACCAAATTTCAGTAAAATTATCAAAATAGATCCCAATGCCTATAACAGAGGTCAACCTAGTAAGCCTTGGAATTGAAGGGAAATCCTGATTTCCCGGTCCAGGTTCGTCCAGATCTGATTAGATCAAGAGATATATTTCAAAAATTTTCTCTTGATCTCAATCAGATCTTGATATGTTTCAGATCTGATTCTTATTATTTTAATAAATAAAATAAAATAAGATAAATTAAATCAAATTTAATTTACCTGATTTGGGTAATCCTATTACCTGTAGATGATCCTGATTGCAGCGGAAGGTTCTGGATCTTAGCCACGCAAGCGCCTGGCCTCTACCGGTATCCACTCGGGTTGGATCTGGAGATCCTCTTCTTCTCTATCACACCTCCAAAAATCAGATCTGGATCTGATCTGGAGGATCTTCAAAACTCTTTTGAAGATCTGCAGTCGTCCTTTTGCAGCAGCGCAGCCTTCTTGCTTTTGATCGCCTTTCCTTGATCTGAATCGCACCAAACCTAAGTCCAAAACTCCTTTTGGACGTGGAGAGCAAGGGGAGAAGAGACTATGGCATGGAGAAGGAGGGGAGAGGCAGCCTTGGGGCGTGGGAAATCTCTATTGAATTCACTTACTTGGAATTAGGGTTGGGCGCAGGGTCTTATTTATAGACCTCTTGTGATCCAACTCCTCTTCCTCTCAACCAATCACAACCCTTTGTGAAATCAGATCTAAATCTGATTGGTTGGAATAGAGACCCCTGGATTCCTCCTTAGAGGGCGCCTAAGACCAGTCAAACTGGATTCTTAGTAGAACTCTGATTGGAATCCAAAAGGGAGGTGGAGTCCTTGTCCAACAAGGACTCCTAGGCGCCTCCTACTTGGGCTCACGCCACCCTTGGCGTGCGCCCTTCTCCTTGCCAGGTTCTGGCAGGGGGACAGGCCCCCACCAGCTCTCCAATAGGTGCATGACATGTGGTCAAAAGTCAAAGGGTCAATGGTCAACGTTTGACCAGTCAAAGGTAGACTTTTGACCAAAGTCAAAGAACAAGAAATGGCAGGTGACCAAAAATGGCAGGTAATGTCTTACAAATAAGACAACCTATTCTGACTTGGACAACCTCCAGTCAGACCATATGAAGGCCTCTGATTGAGCACAAACTCCTTTGGCTCAGTCAGGACAACTTATTTATGATAGTAAAAGAAGAACGTTAGGTTCAATCGAGTGCTAGCACGATTTCCTTGAACCTAATTGAATCTCATTCAGATCAATTGAACTAGATCAGTTCAATTGATGATCACCAGATTCAAACCCTTGTTTGTGTGACCCAGTTAGGTTCAGTTCTGTATGGTAATGGGATATGTCATGATCTCTATCATCGACATCATCGAAACTCCTTTCGATGGATCAGAACTCTTCTGATTCGAACAGCTAGAATGATCGATCATCTAAATCATTCTAATTGCTCCCAAAATCCACCAGTGACACCTAGCAGTATATGGTGGCAACCCATCAGAGCTGAATGCGAACCTCTTGGTGCAGCTACCTGTGTGATTAAGTTCTTCTATCTTGAGCCCCGATCAGATTAGGGTTAAGGTGAACTCGTCAAACCCTAGTCTCTGTCATATGATGTAATCATTCGATTCGAGTCCAATGTGAAAATCTAAATAGAAACTCTTTCTATTATTTCACTCTACCATGGCCATGGATTTCTGGACTTGATTCTCATGATCATCATAGGGCTGCTCCTCTACCACCGAGGTAGATAGATTCCATCTTGATGCAATCCAGTTCCTACAATGAACATGCTATAGCCAACATACACCTCAGGGTTCCATATGGCTAGGAGACCGAGTAATGGTGTAGTCAAACTATAACACCCTCAAGGTGAACTGCCGATGCATCTCAGGTCAAAGAACCAGACACACTACTGCAGCATCGAGTCAGTCATTGACGAGAAGGTAGACTTCCTAATGACTACTCGAGGTGGTCACGCTCAGTGCCCTCGTTCTCTAACGAGTACCTGTACTCTCGCTCCGGTGTCTCCACACCGTAGACTCAAGACTCATCTACTAAAGAGAAGCGATCGTACACCAACCTTCCGGATCAATCACCATCCTCGTGATGATCCTATGGTCGGGAGCTGTTTATGAGTTAATAATGATTATTCATGTCTTAAATTTTCAACTCTTGAAAATATGAATTATCATTACCATTAACTCAAAGGATGTATCACAGACACTAAATACACATATGTGATAGAAAATAACCCATTTTATTAATTATAGTCAAAATTATAATTTTGCCCCTAGAAGTGTATTACAAGTGTCAGCCAATTCTGGCTTCTAGGGCACATATATCTAACAATCTCCCACTTGTCCTAAAGCCAATTGGCTACAAGTCTAAGTCCCATCTTCTCAAGGTGGGCTTCGATCTTCTGCTGGCCCAACGGCTTTGTAAGTGGGTCTGCCACATTATCTGTGGAGTTGACTCTCTTGACCTCAACGTAACCTTTCTCAAGGTAATCGCGGATGAGATGATATCGCCGCTCAATGTGCTTGGACTTCTGGTGAGACCTCGGCTCCTTAGCAAGGGCTATGGCGCCATTGTTGTCGCAGTAAAGAGGAATGGCATCTGATGGCATTACTCCAATTTCTGCAGCAAACTTCTTGTACCAGAATGCTTCCTTTGCAGCCTCTGATGCAGCGATATATTCTGCTTCCATGGTGGAATCTGCTATCACAGTTTGCTTGGAACTCTTCCAGCTGACAGCTCCACCATTGCACACAAACAGACTTCCAGATGTCGACTTTCGATCATCTATATCAGACATGAAAGTCCGAGTCTGTGTATCCCTTGAACTTGGAGTTCTCCATTACCAAAGACCAACATCATATCCTTAGTTCTTCTCAAGTACTTAAGGATACATTTCACAGAAGTCCAGTGTTCTTCACCTGGATTTGACTGATATCTGCTTGTGACACTCACAGCATGGGCTATATCAGGTCGTGTACATAGCATGGCATACATGAGGCTCCCTATTGCAGAAGCATAAGGGATCTTGCTCATGCGTTCTATTTCCTCAGGTGTGCTGGGGCACATCTTCTTGGAAAGATGAATACCATGTCTGAAGGGTATTAATCCCCTCTTAGAGTTTTCCATACTAAACCTCTTTAGTACTTCCTCTATGTACATCTTCTGTGAAAGTCCTAGCATCCTATTCGGTCTATCCCTATAGACCTTAATTCCTAGAATAAAGGATGCTTCACCTAGGTCTTTCATGGAGAATTCCTTGGACAACCACATCTTGACTGATGTCAACATGGGAATATCATTCCCAATAAGGAGGATGTCATCCACGTACAATACGAGGAAGACAACAGCGCTCCCACTGACCCTTTTGAAAACACATGGTTCCTCTTCATTTTTGATGAAACCAAACTTTTTGATCACATCATTGAAACGAGTGTTCCAGCTCCGAGATGCTTGCTTAAGTCCATATATGGACCTTTGCAGCTTGCAAACCTTGTGATCAGTATCACTGGATGTGAAACCTAGCGGCTGTTCCATATAGATATCTTCCTCAAGATATCCATTTAGGAATGCCGTTTTCACGTCCATTTGCCATATTTCATAATCGAAATAGGCTGCAACAGGCAAGCAATGTGCGGATGGATTTTAGCATAGCTACCGGGGAAAAGGTATCCTGATAGTCAATGCCTTCACGTTGACTATAACCTTTTGCCACCAGTCTAGCCTTGAATGTCTCCACATTCCCATCTGCACCAATCTTTCTCTTGAAGATCCATTTACACCCAATAGGTACTATACCTTCTGGTGGATCTACCAAGGTCCAGACTTGGTTTGAGTGCATCGAGTCAATTTCTGACTTCATTGCCTCTAAGCCATTTCTCGGAGTCGATATCTGATATCGCCTCGTTGTAGGTTTTGGGATCATCACCATGAGCACCATTACCTATGAGGAACATTTCCTCTACGTCCTCTGAAATAATACCTAAGTATCTTTCAGGGGGATGGGAAAACTCTTTCCGATCTACGAGGTGGAGGAGGTAGTGTTCTTATTGGCTCAACCTGATTTGGTTCCAATTGGTCCTTAGCTCGTTGCTGCTTGTGAGACTTTCTCATCAAGCTTAATCTGCTTTCCAATGCCGCTATCTTGAATAAACTATTTTTCAAGAAAGATGGCATGTCGACTCACAATCACATTGTGGTCTTCTGGAATGTAGAAATAGTATCCTAATGACTCTTTAGGATATCCTATGAATCGAGCTCTAAAGGACCTAAACTCTAACTTGTCCGCTTGTTGTCTTTTGACATGAGCCGGACAACCCCAAATTCTGAGATGACTCAGACTTGGTTTCTTACCGTGCCATATCTCATACGGTGTGGTAGGAACGGTTTTAGAGGGAACCCTATTCAGTAGATAAATTGAAGTTAACAATGAATGTCCCCAAAGAAAATCAGGGAGGTCTGTGAAGCTCATCATGGATCGGACCATATCCAATAGAGTCCGATTTCTCCATTCTGAAACCCCGTTGAGTTGAGGTGTTCCTGGTGGAGTCCATTGAGAGACTATGCCATTTTCCTTGAGATAGTCTAGGAATTCTCGGCTAAGGTATTCACCTCCTCGATCTGATCGAAGAACCTTAATGGGTTTTCCAGTTTGTTTTTCTACTTCATGTCTGAATTCTTTGAACTTTTCAAAAGCTTCAGACTTGTGTCTCATAAGATACACATACCCATACCTAGACAGATCGTCGGTAAAGGTAATGAAGTAGACAAAATTGCCTCTAGCCGGCACATCAAATGGGCCGCACACATCAGTATGTACTAGGGCAAGGAGATCTGTGGCCCTCTCCCCATGTCCAACAAAAGGGAGTTTAGTCATTTTGCCTTGAAGACAAGATTCACAAGTTGGATATGACTCGGAAGTCAATGGACTCAATAGCCCATTTTTCTCCAATTTGTTGATCCTATCTTCTGCTATATGACCTAATCTCAGGTGCCATAGATATCTATCGTTTGGACTATCCCTAGGTCGTTTGGCATTCACGTTTTGCTCGATAGTTAGAACAGGTACATCAATATGTAGCTGATAAAGACCATTAATAAGGAAACCATTTGCAATTTTATTTCTTTCATAAAGAATGTTACAATGGTCCTTAAAGAAGGTAATCACATAGCCTTCTAGTGCTAAGCATGAAACAGAAATCAAATTCCTGCTAGCTGCAGGCACATAATAACAGTCT
>QRFJ01002827.1:32366-49820 GCA_006176705.1 Cocos nucifera | reverse complement strand
AATAATTTAAAGTGCACAAAAATTAAATTACAATAAAAATAAAAAGTAAGAAATTAAAGTGCAAAAATAAAATTTTTATTAATTAAAATTTTAGAATTTAAATACATAAAATTTAAAAAGAAAAAGAAAAAATAAAATAGCTTGATCTCTGATCTTGGATCGATATTGGTAGAAAGATGGTGTAGAAGCCCGGCTCTTCTTCTCGGCATCCGTTGCTTCGAAGCAGCCTTTAACCCATAGCCTAGCTTCGCCCTGTACTAAAGCTTCACCTTGATCGGAGATGTTCATTTCTGAAGGCCTGGAATCCTTTTTATAGAGCTAGGAGGGCTGGATATTTTTTTCTAAAGGCAATGTGGGACTAATAGCCTTTGTAATCATCAAAATATAAAATAAATTGAATAAAATTTGAATCAAAATAACTCTGATATGACTCTGGTAAGCCTGGTGAAATTTGGCCATTCAATAGAAATCCAACGATCCAAAAATCATCAAAATCGGATGCATATCAGCCCAGATCAGGTCGGATTAAATTCTGGCCATCCGATCGCGCGTTTTTGGAGGAAATCTAGCCACAAATCATGCTTCGGGAGTCCTGATCACCGCCGGGAGTATTCTGGACTGTTGGATCTTCATCACTTGGTTTTCTGGCAGTTGGATCGTGCTAGATCGCTGATACAATTTGAATCAAACCTGGAAATCACCACCGCCGTCCGATCTTGACCGCAATCAACTGCAGCCATCCGATCGTGCAATTACTATTCCCATGGACCGCGTGGATCGGCCGCACCACACACTGCAGCCAATCAGCGCTCTTGTTGCTAGGTGAAAAGACCAAAATACCCTGTGAGCCGCGATAAATTTCTGTGGACCCTTTAAAGGTCTAGGTCCGCCACGTGGCAATATCTGATTCATTGGTTTCTGCTGAGCTGGCGGTCCATGCCTGAATCATGGATCGGCTGATGGCTTAAATAGCTGAGTTAGTTTTGATGGCTTGACTTGGCTTGGTAGCTCGGCTTATGAAGCCGGCTGAGCTGTTTTCTTTTTTTATTTAGTTTTTATTTATTTTATATCTTTAAAAATTCATATCCTTTCCATTTTAGCTCTATTTTACTTGAAATTTATTTCATGGTGATCAAAAAAATGATCTCTTTCCATTGATAATAAAATTTTATTTTTTAATTTTTATTATTTTTTAATTAATTTTTTAATTAATAAAAATATAAATTTTTCAAAAATTATATATAAATTGATTAATAATTCTTAAAAATTAATATAAATTAATTAATAAATTAATACTTTTATTGGTGAATTTATGATGCTTATCAGACGGCCAAGGAGAACGTCTTAATTAGAATGATTTAATTAGATCTGAACGATCCTGTGTCAAGAAAATAAAAATCTAAGATATCTCAGATCTGATCATAATGGTCTAATATAAAAATTTAGGATCCTGTGTCAGAAAAAATCTATTTTTCTAACAAATGATCATTCAGATCTGATCATAATGGTCTAATATAAAAATTAAAAATAAAATTAAACTAGATTTAATTTCAAGCACCTGATTGGGTAATCTAATTATCCTGCGATTAAGGAGTTGTCCATGGTGCATGGGACTCCTCCCTTCAAGAGTTTGATTCAAATCAAACTCTAGAAAAACCATGATGAACCACCACCATAAATCATGAAATTTGGCACACCCATAGCATGTCTCGATCCCTATCACATATTTAAAAATTAGAGCAAACTAATTTCTATAGAATTTTCTAAAAGTCTTTGATCAGGTGACCCTCAACTCTCTCAAATAGGTCAACTTTTGACCCTAGTCTAATTGCACTAGAAATGGATTTAATTTCTATAATTAATCTGACCTGAACTTATTCTAGTCAGATGAAAATAAACCCATTCAAGATATAGGAATGAGTTAAATTAAATTTAACTTAATTATGATGAATCAGAAAGATTATAGAAGGAGAAAGTCAGGCTCAATCATGTACTAGCACGATTTTCTTGAACCTATTTGGATCTAATCTAAATCAATCAAACTGGGTTAGATCAATTGATGACATCCAAACCCAAACCCTTATTTGTATGATCTAGTTAGATTCAATTCCATATAGTAATGAGATATATCATAATCTCCATCATCGACATCATCGAAACATCTTTCGATGGACTAGAATTTTTCTGATTCATACAATTAGAATGATCGATCATCAAAATCATTCTAATTTCTCTCAAAATCTACCAATGACACCTAGTAGTATATGGTGGCAATCCATCAAAACTAAAAGTGAACCTCTCAGTGTAGCTACCTGTGTGATTGGATTCTTCTATCTTGAGCTCCGACAGGATTAGGGTTAAGGTGAACTCGTCAAACCCAATATCCATCATATGAATTAATCATTTGATTTGAGTCCAATGTAAAATCCTAATAGAAACTTTTTCTATCATCTTCACTTTACCATGGCCATTGGCTTATCGACTCGATTCTCATGATCATCATAGGGCTACTCCTTTTTTACCGAGGTAGATAGATCCCCTATTGGTGTAGTCCAATTCCTACAATGAACGTGCTATAGCCAACATATACTTTAGAATTCTGAATGGCTAGGAGATCGAGTTATAGTATAGTCAAACTATAACACCCTCAAGGTGAATTTCCTGATGCTCCTCAAGTCAAAGAACTAGACACACCACTATAGCATCGAGCCCATCATCGACGAGTAGGTAAACTTCCTTATGACTGCTCGAGGTGGTCACGCTCAGTGCCCTTGTTCTCTAATAAGTACCTATACTCTCGCTCGGATGTCTCTACACCATAGATTCAAGACTCATCTATCCTAAGAAAGCGATCGTACATCAACCTTTCAGATCGATCACCATCCTCATGATGATCCTTCGGTCAAGAGCAGTTTATGAGTTAACTTTGAAAATTCATGTCTTAAATTTTTAACTCCTAAAAATATGAATTATCATTATCATTAACTCAAAGGATGTATTATAGACACTTTAAATACATACTGTGATAGAAAATAACTCTTTTATTAATTTATAGTCAAAATTATAAAATTATCCTTAGAAGTGTATTACAAGTATTAGCCAATCTGGCTTCTAGGGAACACATCTAAAACATAAATGAAAAACCATCCACTTTCAAACCAATGTCAATAAACTGTGTTAACACCTTTCAAAATATGATGCCATGCTATTCAAAGAAAATTTGCATGTTCATATAAAACTCATTTTCTATTGCCCTATTTGCATAAACATATATATATAAGCTGAAAACAACAGGAAGTAAACTTATTTACTTTGCAAAACTTGTCTCTTTCATAATAAATACCATATGAGAAAAACTAGAGTTAGATAGAAAACCCACTCACCTAAAATGGATACTATACTGCTTTGATGATTGATTTAATCAAAGCCTCTTTTCTAATCCTTTTTCTTCTCCTATAACATTGATAAGCATCAATTATTATCATACCATATGATTCGTGAACACAATCATGCATGCTTTGCTTTTATTCTCGTTCTTTAGCTCTTCTAACTCTTACTTTTGTGCCACCTTGTTTGCTTTAGTTTAGATTTAACTAAAACTTCTGATAAACATCAAGAATTCCAAACATTAAACTATATTTCTATTCTTACAGTTGGTTTCAAATTCGGTCAATACCATTTCAATTCTCAGCTAGACTTTTAAATAGTTTCAGCAAAATATATGCAGCACAATTCATCTTCTAACTCAGTTTAAATTGCATATCCTGCTTTACTACAATACCCCATCTGATACCAATGCTTGAAGAATCTATTTGAACTTAATTTAGAGCTTAGAAACTTTACCTCGAGTGATTAAAACACTGTTGTCGATGAAGTACAGATTTCTTTCTTTCCAACTTCAGTAACTTTCCTTCTTCTTTCACCTTGTTTATAGCTAACCCCTTTTCCTGACCAATTTTCTTTATATTCTTGACTGAGAAACTTACCTTCTCCAACTCTCTTCTCTCCTCTTTTATTTTTGAATAGCTATAGAACTCAGAACCATAGAAGAGTAACTGATGGCCTTTTATTTAGAAGAAGCATTAAACTAGGAAAACCTTGCTAGGTGTCACACCCAGGTCTTTCCACCCAATTCCCCACTTAACAGGTGTTGCTCAATAGAATTTTGAACCATTTGTTTATGTCCTCAAGCTGCTCACTCATCCTATTTAAAATTATAACTTAAGACACTCTCGGCTAAAACCCACTCCCAGAATTTTCTATTGACTGAGCTGGCTTAGCCCCAAATTGGGTCAGCATGAATATCAATCGGATCAGTTTGAACTCAAATCGAGCAGGCTCTCTTAGAAAAATAGAACACCCATCATTGTAGCCTAAGACTCGGCCTGGCTCAATTTCAATTTAGGTTAGCTCGGATACCAGGATTTCAAAAATTTTATTTTTCATACTCTACTCATAGCTTTACTCAAATACCAAGATTTTAGAAATTTTATTTTTCATTATCCTCATTTATTTTACTCTCCATTAACTTTAAAATATAAATACAAGTAAGGAACACCCCTCTATTTGGATTCAATAAAAATATTAGAAAAATCAAAATCCTCTAGAATAAGATTCCAAAATTTTGGTTCTAATTCAAATTTTCCAAATCTAAAACTTCTAAAACTTTCTTGCTTCAAAATGAATAGATTTAATGGTCTCCAACCTTCATTAAAAATTATTTTGTAACTTACCAACATCTAAAGATCAATTACCAGGACTTTTTATTCCAAGAAAATACATATTTCATATACCTCCCCATATGGGTGCTAGCTTTCAGATTTAAAAAATTTTTAGGACTCGCAATGACAAATAGTCATAATTTTTAGGACTTCTTCTAAGAGAAAGTTTTTTGGAAAGAAGAAAAAGTCTGTAAAACGTAGAAGGTGGAAAGTGAAAAGAAAAAGAAGACAGAGCTGAAGAAGAAAGCCACTGATAAGGAAAAGTATTTTCATTGTAATACTGATGGCCACTGAAAGCGGAACTACTTTACATACCTAGTCACCCTGAAGAAAAAGAAGGAGACAGATCCTTCTTGAGGTATGCTCGTTATTGAATCTAATCTTATGATTTCTTCTGCATCAAGTTGGATGCTTGATTCTAATTCTAGTGCTCATTTGTGCACCTCCATGCAGGGTCTTGAGGATAGCAAGAGGCTGAGGGATGGTGAGATGATTCTACGCATCAAAAATGAAGCAAGAGTTGCTGCTGTGGCCATGAAAATCTATCCTCTTTGACTACCATCTGACTTAGATTTAGTACTTAGGGATTGTTATTATGTGTCTGCTGCAAGCAAAAATTTGATTTTTGTTTCATGTTTAGCATAAGAAGGCTATGTAATTAATTTTCTTAAGGACCATTATAATATTATTTATGAAAAAATTAAAATTATAAGTAGTTTTCTTATTAACAATCTCTACCAGTTACATATTGATGTATCTATCTTTAATATCGAGCAAAATGTGAATGCCATAAGATCAAAATGACTTAGGAATAGTCCAAATGATAGATATCTATGGCACCTAAGGCTAGGTCATATAGCAGAAGATAGGATTAACAAATTAAAGAAAATTGAACTATTGAGTCCGTTGACTTTTGAGTCATATCTAATTTATGAATCATGTCTTCATGGCAAAATGACTAAGCTCCCTTTTGTAGGACAAGGAGAAAGAGCCATGGAACTACTTGCCCAAGTACATACTGATGTGTGCGGCCCATTTGATGTGCCGACTAGAGGCAACTTTGACTACTTCATAACCTTTACCGATGATTTATCTTGGTATGGGTATGTGTATCTTATGAGACACAAGTTTGAAGCCTTTAAAAAATTTAAGAAATTCAGACATGAAGTTGAAAAGTAAATTGAAAAATCTATTAAGATTCTTTGATTAGATCGAGGAGGTGAATACCTTAGTCAAAAGTTCCTAGACTATCTCAAGCAAAATGGCATAGTCTCTCAATGGACTCCATCTGGAATACCTCAACTTAATGGGATTTCAGAATAGAGGAACTGGATCCTATTAGATATGGCCCGCTCCATGATGAGCTTCATAGACCTTCCTGATTTTCTTTAGGGACATAGTCTGTTAACTGCTATATATTTACTGAATAGAGTTTTCTCTAAAATCGTTCCTACCATACCATATAAGATATGGCATGATAAGAAACCAAGTCTGAGTCATCTTAGAATTTAAAGTTGTCCGGCTCATGTCAAAAGACAATAAGCAGACAAGTTAGACTATAGGTCCTTTAGAGCTCGATTCATAGGATATCTTAAAGAGTTATTAGGATATTATTTCTACATTCTAGAAGACCACAATGTGATTATGAGTTGGTATGCCATCTTTTTTGAAAAATAGTTTATTCAAGATGGTGGCATTGGAAAGCAAATCAAGTTCAAGGAGAAAATCTCATAAGAGCAACGAGCTAAGGATCCTATGGAACTAAATCAGATTGAGCCAATACAATCACTACCTCCTCTACCTCGTAGATCGAAAAAGATTTTTCATTCTTCTAAGAGATACTTAGGTACTATTTTAGAAAAAGTAGAGAAAATGTGCCTCATAGGTAATGAGGTTCATGATGATGATCCCAAAACCTATGATGAGACGATATCGGATATCGACTTCGAGAAATGGTTAGAGGAAATGAAGTCAGAAATTGACTCGATGCACTCAAACCAAGTCTGAACCTTGGTAGATCCACCAGAAGGAATAATACCTATTGGGTGTAAATAGATCTACAAAAGAAAGATTGGTGCAGATGAAAATGTGGAGACATTCAAAGCTAGATTAGTTAGAAAGGGTATAGTCAACGTGAAGGAATTGACTATCAAGATATCTTTTCGTCAGTAGCCATGCTAAAATTCATCCACACATTGCTTGCTATTGTAGCCTATTTTGATTATTAAATATGACAAATGAATGTAAAAATAACATTCTTAAATGGATACCTTGATGAAGATATCTATATGGAACAGCCACTAGGTTCACATCTAGTGATGTTGATCACAAAGTATGCAAGCTGCAAAGGTCCATATATAGACTTAAGCAAGCATCTCGGAGCTGGAATACTCATTTTAATGATGTGATCAAATTATTTGATTTCATCAAAAATGAGGATGAACCATGTATTTTCAAAAAGATCAGTGGGAGCGCTATTGTCTTTCTCGTACTGTACGTGGATGATATCTTTCTTATTGGAAATAATATTTTCATTTGACCATAGTTAAAATATGGTTATCTAAAGAATTCTCCATGAAAGATCTTGGAGAAGCATTCTTTATTCTAGGAATTAAGGTCTATAGAGATAGACCGAATAGGATGCTAGATCTTTCACAGAAGAGGTACATAGAGGAAGTGCTAAAAAGGTTAAGCATGAAAAATTCCAAGAGGGGATTGGTACCCTTTAGACATGGCATTCATCTCTCTAAGAAAATGTGTCCCAATACACCTGAGGAGACGGAACGCATGAGCAAGATCCCTTATGCTTCAGCAATAGAGAGCGTCATGTATGCCATGTTATGTGCATGACTTGATATAGCCCATGCTGTGAGTGTCATGAGTAGATATCAGTCGAATCCAGGTAAAGAACACTGGACTTCTATGAAATGTATTCTTAAGTACTGAAGAAGAACTAAGGATATGATATTGGTCTTTGGTAATGGAGAACTCCAAGTCCAGGGATATATAGACTTGGATTTTATGTTTGATAGATGATTGAAAGTCGACATCTAGGAGTCTGTTTGTATGCAATGGTGGTGTTGTTAGTTGAAAGAGTTCTAAGTAGATAGTGATAGCAGATTCCACCATAGAAGCAGAGTACATCGCTGCGTCAGAAGCTACAAATGAGGCATTCTGGTATAAGAAGTTCACCGTAGAGATTGGAGTGATTCCATCGGATGCCATTCCTCTGTACTACAATAATAATGGCACCATAGCCCTTGCTAAGGAGCTAAGGTTTCATCAAAACTCTACGCACATCGAGTGGCGTTACCACCTCATCCGTGATTACCTTGAGAAAGATTACATCAAGATCAAGAGAGTTGACTCCGTAGATAATACGGTAAACCCACTTACAAAGCCGTTGGACTAGCATAAGATTGAAGCCCACCTTAAGAAGATGGGACTTAGATTTGTAGCCAATTGGCTTTAGGTTAAGTGAGAGTTTGTTAGATATGTGTGCCCTAGAAGCCAGATTGACTGATACTTGCAATACACTTCTAAGGATAAAATTATAATTTTAACTATATATAATAAAATGAATTATTTTCTATCACAGTGTGTATATAAAAGTGTCTGTGATACATTTCTTGAGTTAATGGTAATGATAGTTTATATTTTTAAGAGTTAAAAATTTAAGATATGAATTTTCATTATTAACTCATAAAATGCTTCCGACCATAGGATCATCATGAGGATGGTGATTGATCTGAAAGGTTGGTATATGATCGCTTCTTTTGGATAGATGAGTCTTGAGTCTATGGTGTAGAGACACCGAAGTGAGAGTATATGTACTCATTAGAGAACGAGGGCATTGAGCATGACCATCTCGAGCAGTCATGAGGAAGTCTACCTCCTCGTCGATGACTGACTCAAAGCTGCAGTAGTGTGTCTGGTTCTTTGACCTGAGGTGCATCGGTAGTTCACCTTGAGGGTTATAGTTTGACTACACCATAACTCGATCTCTGATAGGAACGTGATGTTGTCGTTAAGACACCGTGTTTATCAGTTTAATCCGACTTCTTAAAATAATTAAAAATGCATAGATAGCAGCGAGTCGGGTCGAATCCACAGGAAAGGTAGTATTTTTAGATTTAAAATCTTTGATTTTACAAAAGAAAAAGAAAAGAGAAGAGTTTTGGGATCAAAAGTGAAGTCAAAAAATAAAAAGCGAAAATTAAAAGGTGTAGGAATTTAAACTTGGTACTAAGATCTACTAGTTAGATCTTAGCATCTATTTATAATAAAAAAATAATAATTAAAATATAGAAATTAGATCGAAATAAAAATAAAGAGCATAAAATTAAAGAATATAAAAATAAATATTGCATTAATTAAAATTTTATTATTTAAATACATAAAAAGAAGAAATTAAAACAAGCTGATCTCTAATCTTGGATCGACATTGGTAGAAAGATGGTGTAGAAGCCCAGCTCTTCTTCTCGGCACTCATTGGTTTGAAGCAGTCTTTAACCAATAGCCTAGCTTCGCCCTGTACCAAAGCTACACCTTGATCGGAGATGTTGATTTCTAGAGGCCTGGGATCCTTTTTATAGAGCTAGGAGGGCTGGAGAGTTTGCTTCTAGGCAATGTGGGACTAAGGAGCTTTTTAATCATCAAAATATGAAGAAATATAAATAAAAATTAGATTAAAAGAAGTCCTAGATGAATTCTACTACTCTGGATGAAATCTGGTCGTAAATAGAAATCCAACGGTCCAAAAATCATCAAAATCGGATGTGTATCAGCCCAGATCAGGTTGGATTAAATTCTGACCGTCCGATCACACGTTGATGGAGGAAATTTGGCCGCAAATCATGCATCAAGAGTCCTGATCACCATCGAGAGCATTTTGGACTGTTGGATCTTCATCACTTGGTTTTTTGGCCATTGGATCATGCCAGATCACTGACAGAATTTGAATCAAATACGAAAATAACCACCACCATCCAATCTTGACTACAATCAACCGCAGCCATCCGATCGCGCAATTACTGTTCCCATGGATCGGCCGCATCGTACACTACAGCCAATTAGCACCTTTGTTGCCATGTGAAAAGACCAGATTGCCCTATGAGCTGCGATAAATTTCTGTGGACCCTTTAAGGGTCTAGGTCCGCCACATGTCGCGCTGTGATTCGTCGGTTTCTGCTGAGCTGGCGGTCCATGCCTAGATCGTGGACCAACTAATGGCTTCATTGGCTGAGTCAACTTTGATAGCTTGGCTTGGCTTGGTGGCTTGGCTTGCGGAGCCGGCTGAGCCATTTTCTTTTTTTTATTTAAATTTTATTTATTTTATTTCTTTAAAAATTCATATCTTTTCTGTTTTAGCTTTATTTTACTCAAAATTTATTTTGTTGTGATCAAAAAAATGAGCTCTATCCATTGATAATTAAATTTTAATTTTTAATTTTTATTATTTTTTAATTAATTTTTTAATTCATAAAAATATGAATTTCTTAAAAATTATATATAAATTAATTAATAATTTTTAAAAATTAATATAAATTAATTAATAAATTAATACTTTTATTGATAAATTTATGATGCTTGTCACATCCCCCAACTTAAGCTTTGCTCATCCTCGAGTAAAGAAAGAATTTAGTTTTAAATACCTTTTAACTTTAGAGTTTCGAATTTTACCTAAGCAGTTTTCAAAATGGCCATTGATATTCAGTAGAGCTTAAATGAGATATATCATTGGGGTATTAATACTTATCAATAGAAAAATTAAGTAAAGAACATTAAATTTTTTAGAACTTTTTCTAAATTATCCCACCTTTATCTCTGATTTGTCTAAACTTTCATATAGACAAGTGTATTGCTACTTCCGTCCTTCATTTATTGATTTTTTATTTTTACATTGCCCACTTTTTGACATGAATATCATTGCTTACTTAGGCAACGGGACCCAGTTACTTGGTGGAAAACCAATGCTTTTTTTTTTTAACGTTGTATCACTATTGAGTGTCTTAACCCCTTAAGCTTTCTATTTGATCCATGTAGCGAGTCTTGGGCCAATGACTTCCAAACCAGTTGGCTTTAGGGCACTAGGTATAGAATACCCCTCGGGCTTACTAGCTCGAATCAAACAGGCTACGAGTTAAGACTAGCTTTACAACGAACTTCTTTGTCCTTCCCATCTTTTGATGCGAAACTCAATGTTTGCTTAGGCAAAGAGGCCCGATTACTCAGTGAGAAGTACTTGGAAACTATTTTATTAAAATAAATTTATTATATGAAGAAACGTATAGTTACCCTACACAAGCCTATAAAAAGTAGACTTTTCTTTGATGCTAGTAGAAATAATTAGAAATGCTTCAAGAAAAAACTTTTTATATTCTAGACTTAACTCTTTATTGAATTTTCTTAATACTTGATTCCTCAATATCTCACAGATTCTCTAATCTGTGCATCAATTTTCTTTTAAAAATGCTTAGTTTAATTCGAATTCTTAAGCATAATCAGGTGTCTAAATACTAAATACTAACTTTTTCGAGGACTTAAAATTTTTAAAATTTTTATTTTTCTCTCCCCCCAACTTAATCGACATTGTCCTCAATGGAGAAGAAAAAATAAAGGATGTAATAAAGAACATGGAAGAATACACCTAACTCAGTATATTTTTAGGTCCAGCACATGCCTTTGAAAATTTGAGCTCTCCCTCCAACTTATTCAAATTATCCTAAAAAAAAATAAACTAAAAAGATAAATTAGATAAAAACTAAATATTGGGTTGCCTCCCAATAAGCGCTAAGTTTACCATCTTCAGCCAGACACAATGCAGCTTACTATCCTGTGTCAAATATTGGATTGACAAATTTTAATGGTTTTGGATTATCAATCTCAGAAAGTTGATTTATAATCCCATTATTGATATATTCATTGTTAATTTTAGGGATATAATTTATGATTCCATTCTCAGATCCCATGTTTATTAAGAATTTCTCCTATTTGTTTTTCTAAAATGCTCATGAATGGAGTTTTTATATTACGAGTCAAGTTTGATTCAATGGGTGCTGGAATGGTGACTAAAGGCGATTTTAATTCTGGAGGTAAATTAATGTGATCTTGCTAAAACAACTCCATTGACATTTCATTACATGTCTCTTGATTTTTGTAAGAAGAACCTAGCTTCTAGGGTTGAAGGGAAATAGGACATTAGGTTTATAAGTCTCGGGTAAATCATCTATTCTCTTTTTTTCTATTTCTATCTCATTTAAACTTGGAACTAGCATCAAGTACTAATTTCTGGCTTGGGTTCTTCTATATGGCTTAGTCTCAGTACTAATCCAGTTTCCTCTAAATTTTTATTTTGGCTAGCATCAGTACTAGCCTCTCTCACCTGGTCTTGGTATGGGTCCATAAGAATCCTATAGCTTTTAAGTTCAGAAATTACTTTGGTATTCTCAAATTGGGGATTCTTAAGTGAGACATTAAATTGATAATTTGGTCCAGGTAGGTTGGTGTTAGATATATGTGCCCTAGAAGCTGAGGTTGTTAGATATATGTGCCCTAGAAGCCAGAATTGGCTGACACTTGTAATACACTTCTAGGGGCAAAATTATAATTTTGACTATAATTAATAAAATGGGTTATTTTCTATCACATATGTGTATTTAGTGTCTGTGATACATCCTTTGAGTTAATGGTAATGATAATTCATATTTTCAAGAGTTGAAAATTTAAGACATGAATAATCATTATTAACTCATAAACAGCTCCCGACCATAGGATCATCACGAGGATGGTGATTGATCCGGAAGGTTGGTGTACGAATCGCTTCTCTTTAGTAGATGAGTCTTGAGTCTACGGTGTGGAGACACCGGAGCGAGAGTACAGGTACTCGTTAGAGAACGAGGGCACTGAGCGTGACCACCTCGAGTAGTCATTAGGGAAGTCTACCTTCTCGTCAATGACTGACTCGATGCTGCAGTAGTGTGTCTGGTTCTTTGACCTGAGATGCATCGGCAGTTCACCTTGAGGGTGTTATAGTTTGACTACACCATTACTCGGTCTCCTAGCCATATGGAACCCTGAGGTGTATGTTGGCTATAGCATGTTCATTGTAGGAACTGGATGCATCAAGATGGAATCTATCTACCTCGGTGGTAGAGGAGCAGCCCTATGATGATCATGAGAATCAAGTCCAGAAATCCATGGCCATGGTAGAGTGAAATAATAGAAAGAGTTTCTATTTAGATTTTCACATTGGACTCGAATCGAATGATTACATCATATGACAGAGACTAGGGTTTGACGAGTTCACCTTAACCCTAATCTGATCGGGGCTCAAGATAGAAGAACTGAATCACACAGGTAGCTGCACCAAGAGGTTCGCATTCAGCTCTGATGGGTTGCCACCATATACTGCTAGGTGTCACTGGTGGATTTTGGGAGCAATTAGAATGATTTAGATGATCGATCATTCTAGCTGTTCGAATCAGAAGAGTTCTGATCCATCGAAAGGAGTTTCGATGATGTCTATGATAGAGATCATGACATATCCCATTACCATACAGAACTGAACCTAACTGGGTCACACAAACAAGGGTTTGAATCTGGTGATCATCAATTGAACTGATCTAGTTCAATTGATCTGAATGAGATTCAATTAGGTTCAAGGAAATCGTGCTAGCACTCGATTGAACCTAACGTTCTTCTTTTACTATCATAAATAAGTTGTCCTGACTGAGCCAAAGGAGTTTGTGCTCAATCAGAGGCCTTCATATGGTCTGACTGGAGGTTGTCCAAGTCAGAATAGGTTGTCTTATTTGTAAGACATTACCTGCCATTTTTGGTCACCTGCCATTTCTTGTTCTTTGACTTTGGTCAAAAGTCTACCTTTGACTGGTCAAACGTTGACCATTGACCCTTTGACTTTTGACCACATGTCATGCACCTATTGGAGAGCTGGTGGGGGCCTTGTCCCCCTGCCAGAACCTGGCAAGGAGAAGGGCGCACGCCAAGGGTGGCGTGAGCCCAAGTAGGAGGCGCCTAGGAGTCCTTGTTGGACAAGGACTCCACCTCCCTTTAGGATTCCAATTAGAGTTCTACTAAGAATCCAGTTTGACTGGTCTTAGGAGCCCTCTAAGGAGGAATCCAGGGGTCTCTTTTTCAACCAATCAGATTTAGATCTGATTTCACAAAGGGTTGTGATTGGTTGAGAGGAAGAGGAGTTGGATCACAAGAGGTCTATAAATAAGACCCTGCGCCCAACCCTAATCCTAAGTAAAGTGAATTCAATAGAGATTTCCCACGTCCAAGGCTGCCTCTCCCCTCCTTCTCCATGCCATACTCTCTTCTCCCCTTGCTCTCCACGTCCAAAAGTGTTTTGGACTTAGTTTGGTGCGATTCAGATCAAGGAAAGGCGATCAAAAGCAAGAAGGCTGCGCTGCTGCAAAAGGACGACTGCAGATCTTCAAAAGAGTTTTGAAGATCCTCCAGATCAGATCCAGATCTGATTTTTGGAGGTGTGATAGAGAAGAAGAGGATCTCCAGATCCAACCCGAGTGGATACCGGTAGAGGCCAGGCGCTTGCGTGGCTAAGATCCAGAACCTTCCGCTGCAATCAGGATCATCTACAGGGTAATAGGATTACCCAAATCAGGTAAATTAAATTTGATTTAATTTATCTTATTTTATTTTATTTATTAAAATAATAAGAATCAGATCTGAAACATATCAAGATCTGATTAAGATCAAGAGAAAAATTTTTGAAATATATCTCTTGATCTAATCAGATCTGGACGAACCTGGACCGGGAAATCAGGATTTCCCTTCAACTGGTATCAGAGCCATGGTTCTAAAATTGTTTAGATCTGATTTTAATTTTATTTTAATTAAAAATAACATGATTTCAGATGTCACATGAGATGTGATCAGATCTGAAATCAGAAAAATTAAAATTAAATGATTTGGATCTAAGAACATGAAGATATGCATGACTAGTTCTAGAATAGAATAGTTCTATAGAATAGTTTTGCATGTCTTTGATTTAATCTGATTAAATCATATTTTAGATCTTCTTATTTACTATTTTCTGATATTATAAGTGTTATAATAACATCTGATAAACAGCAAATAAAAATTATTTAATTTTAAATATCATATGAGATATGATAGATGCATGACTAGACTAGTTGTAGAATAGTTCTACATAATTGTCTAGATTAGAATTTATTTTGATTAGATCAATTTAAATCTAATTTTTTAGATTATTATGAGATAATTTAGATCTGAAAACATGCATGATTTGATACATGAGATGTATGCAAAATATGCCATTGATTAGATCTAAATTTGTATATGAGATATATGATATAGATCTATAACTGTTTTGTAGTATTGACATGTTCCTGATTAAGGCGTTCCTCTTGGCCGTCCGGTCATAAGAACGAAGAAGGGTTTAAAGGCCCTCTCTTCCCATTCGATGGGGTGTTCTTATGACGTGTAGGGGTGCTGCGTGTTCGTCCTTAATCAGAAACCCAAAACTTACTTTCTGCAAAACCCTAGATCCTGAAACCCTAGGATTTATTGTGCATATTTTGTTTATGAACCCAACTTAATTAAGAATTAAGTTTATGGAATATTAATTAGGTCTAAAATTGAGAATTTCAGATCTAAGACATATTCATAATACTGGGTTCGGGCTTGGGTAGCTCAATTAGGTCTAAGCGGTTGATCAAACCGAATCAAGAGTTGGTTAGATGGGATCAACAATGCTTAAATTGACCAGCCTAATAGGATTAAGTCTGGGTCAAGATCGAGTCACGATCAAGCAAGACCTAATTAGGCTCAGAGGTTAGAGTCTGGATTGTAGGCTAACCCAATTGGTTCTGACTCAACAATTTGGTGTCTAAGGTAAGTTTGGCACAGACGACCGACTGGTTTTTAATTGGAAGCTACTCGACCTGAATGCGTTCTTGTGCGAGTTAACGGCATATTCCTTCCACCGGTCTCACTTACCTGGCCATATCTGTTGACACAGTTCTGATCTGAGGTGGTCAATAATCCGAGCTGAACCCATGCCACTAGGTTAGTCATAATTGTTATGACTAAGCCAAGTCTAGTTTAATGAGACCTGAATCAATTCTCCCTAAGAAAAGATTAAGTCTGAGGTCTTCCACCATTGTAGACGTGCGGGCCCTTCCCGGGGTTGATTGTTCTCGGCTGGATACAGTGGCTCAGTTGCACCGGGAAGATGCAACCATGTCTATTAGGCATTGGATGCTATGGGCTGGAGGATGAGTTGGGCTCAATATTCCGGATACGGTGAGAGACCCAATTAGGAACCCAGTCTATGCAAATGGTGGGTCTGACTTAACTAAGGAGTGGATCAATATTCCGGATACGGTGAGATTCATGAATTAGAGACCAAGTTTGGGTGCACCATGATTAGAGAATCATTGAACAAGAGTTGTTCACTCATTGGCTAACCCATCACCAATAACTGTTAGGTGAGGTGATGAGTCAGTTGGTGAGACCGCACCACCCACTAGAAATCATCAATCGCGGAGATTTTCGCATCTCTACAGAGGGAGTGTAGGGATCCGAGAAAATAGTGGGAGCTAATTTGTTTAAAAATAAAATCCCTAAACAAATTGGTCAAGTCAAAATTACAGTATCTAACTAGAATCTTTGACTCTCTACAGGAAAATGTCTGCGTCCAACCCACTGGCACGTATCCTAGACACACATAGACTGACTGGACCCAATTATAAAGATTGGCTCAGGAACTACAAAATTGTTTTGGGTTCAGAGAAGTTAACACATGTTTTGGACCAGGACCCTCCCACCTTACCAGCTCGTCCATCCACTGAACAGAGAGCGTCTCTGGAAAAATGGATTGACGAAGACAATAAGGCCAGATACTACATGTTGGGCTCGATGTCTGATGAGCTCCAGCGCCAACATGAAGATATCGGGACTGCTCGCCAAATGTTGGCTCACCTGCAGGAGATGTTTGGTGAACAGAGTCGCGCAGCCAAATATCAAGTCACGAAATGACTTTTTAAGGCTAAGATGCGTGATGGGCAGTCAGTCCAAGATCACTGTCTGACAATGATCAAGGACATGGAAGAGCTTGAGAAGCTCGGTGTGAAGTTGGACTTGGATCTGCAGAACGATATTATTCTGCAATCCTTGACTGATGCATATGGGCAATTCATCATGAATTACCACATGCATAAACTTCAGAATTCCTTGGCCGAGTTGATGAATATGCTGGTTACCGCTGAGCTTTCTATGAAAGGTTCTAAAGGCTCAGTTCTTGCTATGGAACGGACTTCTTCCAAAAGAAAGTCTTATGGAAAGAAAAAGAAGTCTGTGAAAAAGCAAAAGGTAGAAGGATCAAAGAAGAAGAAGGCAGAACCGAAGAAGAAAGGTCGATGGCAAAGGAAAGTGTTTCCATTGCAACAGCGACGGCCATTGGAAGCGGAACTGCCCTACTTACCTGGCCACCCTAAAGAACAAGAAGGAAGGTCCTTCTGGAGGTATGCTCGTTATTGAGTCTAACCTTACGGTTTCTTCTGCATCCAGTTGGGTGCTTGACTCTGGTTCTAGTGCTCATCTGTGCACTTCTATGCAGGGTCTTGAGGATAGCAGGAGGCTGAGGGATGGAGACATGATCCTACGCGTCGGTAATGGAGCAAGAGTTGCTGCAGTAGCCGTGGGAACATACCCTCTGCGATTA
>QRFJ01002827.1:25000-31438 GCA_006176705.1 Cocos nucifera | reverse complement strand
TCATTCTCAGACTGGCCATCGCTATTCACCTTTATTTTTTCAGTTGCTCCTATACTCCCAAGCCTCTCCAAGATGCTCTTCTCATCAAAAATAACGTCCTTGCTGATCACTACCTTCTGCGCTTCAAAATTCTATAGCGGGTATCCCTTGACTTCTTGTGGATATCCTATGAATGTTATCTTTCAAGATTTTGGATCCAATTTGCTCCTCTCGATTGCTTCCACATATGCATAGACTGTGCAACCGAAGACTTTCAGGTGATCAAGCTCCACCTTCTTTTCACTCTAGACCTCTTCTAGAATGCCTCCATTCAGCTTACGATAAGGGGTCCTATTCATAAAAAAATAAGAAAAGTTAAAGCATCACCCCAAAAAGATTTTGGGAGTGATGTCTGCAGTCTTAAACTCCATGCCTTCTTGATCAATGTTCGATTCATCCTTTCCATAACACCATTCTACTAGGGAGTCATATAATGGCGTTTGATGTTATTTTTCTCACAGTACCTTCTGACCTCTAGGCTTATATACTCTCCTCCATTATCCTACCTTCGATACTTCACTTGTCTTCCTAATTTCTTCTCTACCTCAGCTCTTCAGGCTCTGAATCGGACAAACACCTCTGACTTTTTCGTGATCAGATAAATCCACACCTTTCTTAAAAAATCATCAATGAAAGTGATAAAATATTTTACCCCACCTCTAGCTGATACAGAAGCTGGTCCCCACACATTCGAGGGTACTAAATCCAACACTCCTTCACTGTGCTTAGTACTTCTGACAAATTTTATCCTATGCTGCTTACCAAAAATGCACGGCTTATATAAATCAATGACCTCCTTTTTTAGAACTAGGATCATACCTCTTCTACTAAGTTCAGTGAGTCCACAGTCACTCATATGACCCATTCGATAGTACCATAATCGATATAAAATCTGCTCCTCCTATGGTGCTGCTAGCACCTCGCACTATTGTTCACCACTGAGCCTTCCATTCTGTAAAGATTGTTGCTCAGTCTTCTATCTCTTATCACCATCAAAGCTCTCTTGAAAATTTTCAGACATCCACTCCCAGCCTAGCTACTAAAAGCATAACCCTGCTCCTCCAATAGCCCAAAGAGATCAAATTCTTTTTCAGCTCCGGTACGTGCCTAACATTGGATAATGTATGAATAATTTTATTGTACATCCTCATCCTAATAGAGCCAATTCTAGCAACTTTGCATGGATGATCATCTTCAAAGCTAACACTTCCACCATCGGCCTTCTAGTGGGTAGCAAACCACTCCCGATGAGAAGTATAGTAGTGCGAGTATGTTGAATCTAATTCACATAGTATCACACTTTGTAGACCTATCTGATACAACTAGCAGGTCATCTCCACTGCTCATAGAAGCTATATTATCTTTCTTGCTGGCCTTTTCTTTTTCTGACCTCAAAAGGGGACAATCTCTCCTCAGGTGTTCAGGATGATGCAATTTATAACATTTCAATGTCTTCCTCTGATCCCAAGACTTCAACCTACCTTTAGATTTCCCTCTTGCCTTCTCTTTTGATCTTTTCTATCTTTCATTTATAGCCAAGATCTCAGACTTACGGTCTTCCTTGTAGATCTTCTTCTTTTGCTCATTTGATCTAAGCACACCAACAATCTCTTCATAGTTTAGGATCTCCTTCGCATAAACTAAAGTTGTTATGAGACCATCATATAAACTAAAGAGAGAACATAATAGTAGCAATGTCCGATCCTCTTCGTCGATCTTCACATCCAAACTCATCACCTCAGAACATACCTAATTGAACCTTTGGATATGTGCAACAAAATCTCCACCTTCGGACATCCTTAGACTATACAATTATTTCTTCAACCACAGCTTATTTATCATGTTCTTTCCCATGTATGTGTTCTCCAGTCTCGTCCAAAGCTCCTTTGGTATAGTCTCTATGCAAATCTCGGGCAACACCTGATCAGCCAAGCACATTTGGATTGTGCTAAAAGCAATTTTCTCCAACTCTTTTCAATCCTCAGCACTGATCTTTTTCAGCCTTTCTCTTGTCAAAATCTTGAAGATCCTTTACTGAACCAATAAGTCCTTTATCCTTTGTGGCCATAGTGTAAAGTTCTTCTTGCCGTTGAACTTCTCAAAATCCACCTTAAATCCACTTGATCTCATGACTTTAGACAAGTCAAGAATAGATCCCTAACACTCTTCTTTGATCACACACCAGTAACACTATCCTTCAATGAAGATCTATGAACCCTAGATCTTCCTTCCAACCTTTTGTATCATCGTTTCTCCACATAACAAATCTCTACCTTAATCTAGAGATAACCATGAAGAAAATAAGAAGATTTTAGAGTAAAACCTGGTGCAGCAGATCCTAGATGTAGTAATCCTAGGTATCTTTTTCTTTTCCATGTGACACCGCTTTGATACCAATTATTATGAAATTATCCTCTCACACATGGACCGACGTGGCCGCTGGTGATTAGCCAAGCAACAAGGAACAATCTTCTAGGATCAACGCAAAAGCAAAAAAATGAATTCAACAGGAAAGTGAGAAAAAGAGCACAAAAATTTTTCGAAAGAAAATAGCTTTATTTAATAAAATCAGCATCATATACAACCTTGACCTATTTTCAGTATATATGCTTTACAAAAGGGTCAAGTCCAAGCTCATAGAAAAATTTTTCAAAACTCAAATAACCCACGTATATAAAATAAAATCCATAAAAATTGAGCCGACCTAGTTTCAGACTGAGCCGGCTAACCTGCGACTAGGTCAGCTCAGTCTTAGTTGTATACCGTGCCAACAGTCCAAAAATGCTGCTTTCTATATGAATTTTTCTCTGAGATATAACCGATCCAGTCTGAGACTGGTCGGCCCAATTCCCAACTTAGCTGACCTAGTCTCAGGATAAACCGGCTAAGTTCCTAAACTTTGCTATTCAGGTTGATTCCTCTTCCGACTTGCTTCCATCTTTCCATGATCTATCTTCTTATGTTCTCAAGACTTGGGAGTGCCATTTCTAAGCTCACAGGGTCTGCCAAAGCTTGCCGTAGACATCATCAAAAATGGTCAGGTAAGCAAGTTGCCAATTAAAGACCACCGGTCTGGTTTATCTTAGACACCAACTGGTTTAATTAGTCTTGATTAGATCAACCTAATAGTTCAAGCTAAATTGTGAAGCCAAGAATCAAGTCCATCTTGGGTCATCTTAAAGACATGGACTTGACCAACTACAACTATTATAATTAATCTAGAGAATTCTTGACCTAATCTAAGACAATAATTGATTAGATTTAGTCAATTATCTAATTAAGTCCATTCTTTAATCTAACCCTAGGTCTAACCCAATTAATGGACCTAATCCCTACTAACCCATTAACCCAATGTGTTATGATTTGTGTCTTAGGATCTTCAATTCATAATTCTAGATCCTAATCAAACAACTTCTTAATTCTTAATTAAATTTTGAGCTGAAGTTTGGGGTTCGACTTTTCAAAAATAATTTTTATATTTATAAAATATTTTTATAACATGGTTCTACCAATCATGTTGCATGTTTGATTAATAATCAATATGCAAATAAGATAAGCATGAAACTACTTTAGATCTAATCTAAACAGGTTCATGTAATTGAAATGATTTAAATTCCAATCAATCATAAATTACTTTAGATCAAATCTAATACAATCATGATGATTAAAATTAGATTAAAATATTTTTAATCAGATCATAAAATTTCTTAGATTTAATCTAAAATTTTATGATTAAGGTTTTAAATCAGCACGTACTATGACAATCTTTTCACTGTAAGAGGTAAACCTTAGAGTAAGACAACCTTATGAGATCAATCCATGCAATCTAAAACTTTTACTTTTAAATTTAAAACTTTTTAAATCTAATAAATTATAAATAAAATTAGATCATATCTAATAGATTTATGAATAATATTAGATCTACACGAACTACGATAACCTTTGCACTATAAAGGGTAAACCTTACAGCAGGACAATCTTATAGTAGTTCATGTGATCTATGATTTTAATTTTAGATTTAATTACCAGATTATTAATCAAATCTAATTCAAAAATAATCTAAGCATGCATCAATAATCATGTAATAATGAACCTAGGCTCTGATACCAATTGAAGGAACTAGATCTAGGATTTCAGGACTAGATTTTGAAATTTTTTTAGATCTAGGCAGCGAAAGATAGTAATTAATTAAAATTAATTTATAAAAATTAGAGAAGCCATAGATCTAAGTTCTTATTATATAATTATAGTATATAATAAATTAAAAATTAAAAATTATTAGAAAATAAAAGACATATTGATTACATCAACATGGATCTTTACTAGATCAATTGTAGGTATGAAACAGAGGATCAAATCCATATTACTTGTACAAGTTAGATGTTCTAACTTGCTGATCTAGGCTTGAGAATGTATCTTTAAGCTGTACACATATCCAGCCTCTAAAGAATGTCCACACGAGCCCACGAATTTCGATCAGAAGTCCAATGCTCGAAAATCAGCATAGTATGCTAGTATTATGTCGATCCTTCTTCGATGGTTGATCCAATTTTTTCTTCTTTAAGATTTGGACTCTCTAATATTTCAGAAAGAAAGAGAGAGATTTTTGACCTAAGACAACTATCAAAAAAATCTCTAAGGAGGAAAAGAGAAGAACAAAATAACCTTAGAAGAAGACCCTCTTCTTCTTCTTTGTTCTCTCACCTAGACACCTTGATTGGTATCTAAGAAAACCCAATGCCCAAGAAGCTTCTCCCTCTGATTTTCATATGTGCAAAACCTCTCTCAATGCTCTAGAATTCATGAAAAGGTCAGCCCAAAATTCATTTTAAATAATGAGATATGAAGGAGTCTTTGTCTAGGTCAAATATGTAGACAAGGAATGTCCAAATAAGGCATGACTTGGGGCACCCCACTCTTGAGCGCCCCCTCCTTCATTTTTTCCATGAACTACCATCAGATGCTGTGCAAAAGATGCCTTATTTCCCATGAAAATATGAGAAAAAAAATTAGGGATGTGAGCGGCATACATGGGGAGGCGTTTTTGGTTGCTTAAAATTCTATCTCATAGAATTTAAATCAAAACCAACTCCTTCTTTAACTTAGTTTATCACAAATTTCCATATAACAAGGAAAGGAGAGACTATGGGCATGTGTGAAGGCCTGGGGAGAGGATTTTCTATGAAAAAATCCTAAAAAATAGGAGTGGAGGGGTGTTGGGGCTGAGGTGGCGCAAGGAGAGAAGTCCTTGTCATACTAGAACTTCCAATTTGACTTAGTCAAATAAAATCTTTTAACCAAATTAAATTAGATTTATTTTAACCTAATTAGAATAGGTCTTAGTCCAACCAAAATCTTAATTAAATAAAATTTAATTTAATTTAATTTTGATTTAATTTTTAATTAAATTAGAGATTGGGTTGATACAAGTCCTAGTCTCACTAGGACTTCCAATTTGACTTAGCAACTTGATCTTTGGATCAAATAAAATCAGAATTTATTTAACCTAATTAGAATAGATCTTTATCTAATTAAAAACTTAATTAAATTAGATTTAATTTTGATTTAATTTTTAATCAAATTAGAAATAGGGTTGATCCAAGTCCTAATTGAACTAGGACTAGTTCTTCCTTGTACTTGGCTTATCCAGTAAATCAATTGAATTTGATCGAATCAAGCCCAAACCAAATCTAATTAAATTATATTTAATTAGACTTAATCTCAGTCCTCTAGCTTAATCAAATTAAATCAATTAACAATTCAATTGTTAATCTATCCTCCTGTAACACTTACACTAAGTTAAACATTAATCGTATTAAATATTTAAACCTAAAATGATTCTCAATTGTTCATCAACTATCCGATCAGATTGTGAACTCTAATATATATGATCCCATAAGTTCAAACCTAAGCCAATAGTATAGGAATAAATTTCTATACGAATCGAAGTAACCATCTAGCAATGGTATCCGATGGTCAGATAGGTCGAATGTGTAGAACAACATCCTTAGAATCCATGTGGATATAGTTTCCATATAATTCATCTTCTTAATCAAAATGCTCGTAGGACATCTCAGAGTTCAACTGTCAACTCTGATCAAGTTGTCCACATTGTATTTTAAAATATCAAATCCATCTTATGGATTATCCTGACTAAAATTTTGATATATTGAAATACAGTGATACATTCTTCTCCAACTCTTGGAGTGGTCAATCCCATCTTGATCACACACCAACTTCGCAAGTACTTGACTATGTCTAGAAGCCTTCCATTACTGAATTAGAAATTCAGTTTGTTCGGTACCAAAACATAGTGAGTTGCTTGCAAGTCACTGAGGTGATCTCAGGTCTAAAGGATACTTATACCTATATCCCATCAAAGACATTCTCGATAGCAGA
>QRFJ01002827.1:0-20000 GCA_006176705.1 Cocos nucifera | reverse complement strand
ATCTGAATTTTGTTTAAGAGAAACCGAGTTTAAAGGAGCTTGGAGATGATTAAATTCTTCTTGGATGCTAATGATTTGTAACTGAGGCTATTAAATCTCCGAGTTAAAGCAGTATGGTTGAAAAAAGTCAGCAACTAGCCCATCCTTCTTCCAATTTAGACTATAGAGCCTAGGCAATAGGTTTGGAAATTTCTAAACTTAATTGTGCATGGATCCTAGAGTCTAAGTTTGATATTTTCTAGAATCAAAGGATGCTATTTGCTGATTAAAGAATCTTTTGTGTTTCCAAGAGTCCTTATTTCGAAAAGTAGTATTGGAATTAGTAAACCAAATTAATATTATCTTGTTTTTAGTAATGACCTTTAGTCTTTCCTACGAAATACACTTAGAATTCCTCTCCATGTAAAAAACCGAAGTGTTGTTTATACATACAACTCTTAGTAGTTTGTATAGAAGATAGTTGAATTGTAAAATTCTTTATATAAAGGGATGTACTTGAGCCACTTTGGACTAAGAGAATTGAAGGAATTTCAAATAAATTAAAGTTCCCTTCTTCTAATAGGCCCACTTTCTTCATCTTTTGTGTGAGAAATACTACTATGCTTCACTTACTCTATTAAAGTAGTATCAAAGCCATGGCTATTGTAGGGGGGCTTTCATAATTAGCTCTTCCTCACCTCACTAACACCAGTTATGAGAATTGGAGTATCCAAATGAAAGCGTTGCTTGGATCTCAAGATATTTGGGACATAGCCAAAAAAGGCTATGAAGAAGTCAGAGATGGAGATATTCTCATGGCGAAACAACAAGAGATTCTAAGGGACAAGAAGAAGAAAGATCAGAAGGCTCTCTACTTCATCAACCAAGCTATGGATGAGTCGACTTTTAAGAAAATTGCAACGGCTACTACCTCCAAAGAAGTGTGGGAGATTCTTAAAACCGCTTATAAAGGAGTTGAGAAAGTGAAGAAAATTTGCCTTCAAACTCTTAGAGGTGAATTTGAAGCCTTAGAAATAAAGAACTCTGAATCCATTTTGGATTTATTTATAAGAGTCTTGACCATCATCAACCACTTGAAAAGGAATGGTAGATCTTTGTAAGATGTGTGCCCTAGAAGCCAGATTGGCTATCATTTGTAATACACTTCTAAGGACAATTTTATAATTTTGACTATAAGTTAATAAAAAGATTATTTTTTATCACCGTGTGTATTTAAAGTGTCTGTGATACATCCTTTGAGTTAATGATAATGATAATTCATATTTTCAAGAGTTAAAAATTTAAGACACGAATTTTCATAATTAACTCATAAATTGCTCCCGACTGTAGGATCATCACGAGGATGGTGATTGAATCGGAAGATTAATGTATGATCGCTTTTTTTGAGTAGATGAGTCTTGAGTCTATGGTATGGAGACACCGGAGTGAGAGTATAGGTACTCGTTTGAGAATGAAGGCACTGAGCGTGACTACCTCGACCATTTATAAGAAAGTCTACCTTCTCATTGATGACTGTCTCGATGTTACAGTAGTATGTCTGGTTCTTTGACCCGAGCTGCATAGGTAATTCACCTTGAGGGTGTTATAGTTTGACTACACCATAACTCAATCTTCTAGCCATTCAGAATTTTGAGGTGGATGTTGGCTATAGTACGTTCATTGTAGGAATTAGATTGCATCAGTAAGGGATCTATCTACCTCAGTAGATGAAGAGTAGCCCAATGATATTCATGAGAATTGAGTCCATAAGCCCATGATCATGACAAAGTGAAAATGATAAAAAGAGTTTCTATTAGGATTTCACATAGGACTTGAATCGAATGATTAATTTATATGACGGATATTGGGTTTGATGAGTTCACCTTAACCTTAATCCTATCAGGGCTCAAGATAGAAGAATCCAATAACACAGGTAGCTACTTTGAGAGGTTCACTTTCAGTTCTGATGGGTTGCCACCATATACTGCTAGGTGTTACTGGTGGATTTTGGGAGCAATTAGAATAATTTTAATGATCGATCATTCTAATTGTATGAATCAAAAAAGTTCTGATCCATCAAAAGGTTCGATGATGTCAATGATGGAGATCATGATATATCTCATTACCATATGAAACTGAACCTAACTGGATCACACAAATAAGGATTTAGACTTTGATGTCATCAATTGAGCCAACCTAGTTTGATTGATTTGGATTAGATCCAATCAGATTCAAGGTAATCATGCTAGCACACGATTGAGCCTGACTTTCTCTTTTTGTAATCTTTATGATTCATCGCAATCGAGTCAAATTTGATTTAACTCATTTTTATATCTTGAATGAGTTTATTTTTATCTGACTGGAATAAGTCTAGGTCAGATTAATTATAAAAATTAAATTCATTCCTAGTGCAATTGGACTAGGGTCAATAGTTGACCCAATTAAGAGAATTGAGGGTTATATGATTAGAAAATTTTAAAAAAATTCTTTAGAAATCATTTTACTCTAATTTCTAAATATGTGATAGGGCACAAGTTATTCTTTGAGTGTAAAAAATTTTGTGATTTTTGGAGGTGCCTAGACTTGATTTTGATAGAGTTTGATTTGGATCAAACTCTTGAGGGAAGAGTCCTAGACGCACATAGACTCTTCATTATCCTTTCATGCTGCCACCTTTTAGATGAATTTTTAGCATCAAAACCAAATGAGATCTAAGGATTTTCATGAAGATCAGGTCCAGGAGTCCTAATGGTCGAATTAATAAGGTATTTGGTCAAAAAGGGACTCTTTATGGCACTATATCTTGTATTAGAACTCTTCTCATGAAATTTCCTCAATGTAATTTATTTTTTCCACACCCAAAGGAGTCTTCTCTCTAATATCCACACCCCTCCTATCCTCTCTCTCTCTCTCTTCTACATGCCTAAAAAGTTAGGCACAAATCTGAGTTGAAAGTCTAAGGTTTTTGGCACAAGATTCAGCATCTACACGACGGTGTTCGTGAGACGGACAAGCTGCCTTCAAAAGTTATTTTGAAGGCTCTTCAAATTAGATCCAGATATAATTTTTAGAAAAAAAATTCATAAGGAGAAGACGTTCAAATCCTACTTGAGTGAATATCAGTAGAGGCCAGGCGCATGCGTTGCTCCTTCCAGACCCTCAGGAATCAATAGGATCATCGCAGGGTAATTAGATTACCAAATCAAGTACTTAAAATTAAATCTAATTTAATTTTATTTTTAACTTTTAATATTAGATCTCTATAATTAGATTTGAGATATCTTAAATTTAATTAAAATTTAAAAAAAATTTAAAATATTTTTTAGATCCAATCAAATCTGAATGATCATGTGCCGAAAAAATAGATTTTTTCTTCAACTTATATCAGAGCCAGGTTGCTAATATATTAGATCTAATTTTATTTTTATTTCTAATATGATATTAAAAGATTTTAAATGTCACATCAGATATGATTAGATCTAAAATTAAAAATTAAAATTAAATTACTTAGATTTAATATGTATGAGATGCATGACTAAACTAGGAATAGAATAGTTCTATGTGTAGTTTAGTATAATCATGTATTTAATTTGATTAAATATAATTTTAGATTTATTTAATTTTTATTTTTTTAAAATTATAATTATTGTAATAAGATCTAAAAAATAAAAAATAAAGTTTTTAATTTTTGATTTATTCATAGGTGATATGAAAAGATGCATGTTTAGACTAGTTGTAGAATAGTTCGATAAATTATCTAGAATAGTTTTATTTTGATATGATCAAATTTAAATCTATTTTTTAGATATTATATATGATATTTTAGATCTAAAAAATATACATATTTAATGTAGTGATCATACATGATATGTATGCAAAGTATGTATTAGTTAGATCATTAATTATATATGTGATATATGATCTAGATCTAACTAGTTTTGTAGTTTCAATTATATTTCTGATTAAGGCGTTCTCCTTGGCCATCCGATCATAAGAACAAATAAGGATTTAAAGATCTTCTCCTTCCATTCAATGAGATGTTCTTATGGCATGTAGGGATGCTGTGCGTTCGTTCTTAATCAGAAATTAGAACTTATTTTTCTGCAAAATCCTAGATCCTGAAACCCTAGGATTTTGATACATGTTTTTATTTATGAATCCAAACTTAATTAAGAATTAAGATTATGAAACTAATTAGATCTAAAATTAAAAATTTTTAAATTTAAGATATTTTCATAAAATTGGGTTCGAGCTTGGGTAGCTCAATTAGGTCTAGCGGTTGATCAAACCGAATCAAGAGTTGGTTAGGTGGGATTAAGAGTGCTTAGAATTGATTAGCCTAATAGTTGTAAGTCTGGGTCAAGGTTGACTCACAACCACATGTGATCGATCCAATTAAGATCTAATTTGGCTCCATGGTTCGAGCCTGAATTGTAGGCTAACCCGATTAGTTCTGGTTCGACAATTTGGTATCTAAGGTAAGTTTGGTAGATATGATCGATTGACTTTTAATTAGAAGCTACTTGACCTGAATACATTTTTATCAAGTTAATGGTATATCCCTTCCATCGGTCTCACTTATCTGACCATTTGTGTCAACCCAGTTTTGATTTGAGGTGGCTAACAGTTCGAGCTAACCCATGCCACTAAGCTTGTCATAATCGTTATGACTGAGTCAAGGAGACCTAAATTGAATCTTTCTAAGAAAAGATTAAGTCAATTAGTCTTCCACCATTGTAGATGTACGGGCCCTTCCCGGGGTTGATTTTTCTCGTCTGGTTATAGTGGCTCAGTTGCACCAGAAAGATGCAACCATATCTATTAGGCATTAGATGCTATGGGTTAGAGGATGGATTAGGCTCAATATTTTGGATATGGTGAGAGACCCAATCAAGAATCTAATTCATACAAATGATGAATCTAACTTAACTAAGGAGTGGTTCAATATTCCAAACATGGTAAGATTCATGAATTAGAGATCAGGTTTGGGTGCACCATGATTAGAAAATCATTGGATAAGAGTTGTCCACTCATCGGTTAACCCATCACCAATAACTGTTAGATGAGGTGGTGAGCCAATCGGTGGGACCACACTGTCCACTAGAAATTAATTGATCGCAGAAATTTTTGCATCTCTATCTAGGGAGTGTAGGAATCCGAAAAGATAGTGAAAGCCTAATTTGTTTATAAATAAAATTTTTAAATAAATTGATTAAGTCTAATTATAAAATCTAACTAAAAACTTTGACTCTCTATAGAAAAATATCTGTATCCAACCGACTAGCCCGTATCCTGGACACTCATAGACCGACTGAACCCAATTTCAAGGATTGGCTATGGAGCTTCAAAATTATTTTGAGTTCTAAAAAGTTGACTTAGGGTTGGAATAGGATCCTTCCACTTTACCAGTTTGTCCATCCGCTGAACAAAGAGCGTCTCTGAAGAAGTGGATGGATGATGATAATAAAGTCAGATATTACATGTTGGGCTCGATGTCTGATGAGCTTCAACATCAATATGAAGATATTAAGACTAGCCACCTAATATTAGCTCACCTATAAGAGTTGTTTGGTGAACAGAGTCACACAGCAAAATATCAAGTTACTAAAAGACTTTTTAAGGCTCAGATGCGTGATAGATAGTCGGTCTAAGATCATTGTCTGATGATGATCAAAGACTTAGAAGAGCATAAGAAGCTCGGTATCAATGATCAAGGACTTAGAAGAGCTTGAGAAGCTCAGTGTCAAGTTGGACAAGAATTTGCAGATTGATATAATTTTATAGTCCTTGACATATGCATATGGATAGTTCATCATGAAGGAAATAAATCTAGGGTTGCACGGGTAGATCTTGAATCTTTTTCAAGATCAGGTAGTGAAAGACTTAAATAAATTAAATATTTATTTAAATAAATATATAAATACCTAAATCTTAGATCTATTACATGATCAAGGTATGATATTTAAATTAAAAATTAAAATTAAATAAGAAAAAAAAGAATGATCAAATCAACCTAGATCTACGCTACATCAAATGTAGGTATGAAGTTAAATAGATCAGATCTATTACTTAAGCAAGTTAGATGTTCTAACTTACTGATCTAGGCTTGAGGATGAAGTCATGAGTTGTATATATGTCCAGCCTCTAGGGGTCATCCACACGAGCCCACGAATATGATCAGAGATCCTGATGCAGGAAATCAGCACAGTATGCTAGCACTATGCTGATCTCTCTTCGACGGTCAATCCGATGCTTTTTTCTTTGAAACTTGAACTTTCCAAAATACCAGAAGAAAAGAAAGAATATTTGTGATGCTGAGAAATCTCTCAAAAGCTCACAAAAAGGGAGGAAGAGATCTGGAACAAAATCCCTAGAAGAAGACCCTCTTCTTCTTCTTTGTTCTTATTCTAGACACCCTGATTTGTGTTTTTAATATCTCTATGACCTAGATGAATTTTTCTCTAATTTCCCTACACCAAAGAGACCTCTCAAATATATGCAATTCATAAAAATTTTAGAAAAATATTCTCTTTAAATAAAGAGACATGTAGAGTCCAATTTAGGTCAAAAACCTAGACTAGGAAGGACCAAATAAGGGAAGTTGTTGGGGCGCCCAACTCTTAGGCGCCGAGTTGGGCACCCCCCACCATTTTCTCTGCCATGGACCAGCAAAGGGGGCACACAAAAAATCTCTCTTTTACCATGGAAATCAGAGAAAATAAAGAAAGATGGGTCGGCACACAATGGGAAGAGGATTTGGACAATAAGGATTCTATCTCATAGAATCCTTAAGCAAAACTAATTCCCCTTTTGACTTGGTCTTCCAACAAACTTCCATATGAGAAATAGAAGAGAGAAAGGGGGGCATGAGAAACCTTTGGACATGGAGAATTTTATGTAAAAGCATAAAGAGAAAAGGGTGAGGCATGAGGATTAGGTGGCATAAGGAATAGGGAGTCCTAGTCACACTAGGACTCTTGTTTTGACTTGGTCAAATAAGATCTTTTTACCAAATGAAAATAAGAGTAAACCAACTCAATTAAATAAAACCCTAGCCCATTTAAGGACTTAATTAGATTAGATTAAATTAAATTAGATTAAATTAAATTAAATTTTGATTTAATTTTTTAATTAAATTAGAAAATTGGGTTGATCCGAATCCTAGTTAGATTAGGACTAGTTCTTTCTTGCATTTGACTTATCCAATAAGCCAATTGAACTTGATCCAATCAAGCCCAAACCAAATTTAATTAAATTATATTTAATTAGACTTAATCTTAGTCTACTGGCTTAATCAAATTAAGCTAATTAGCAATCAAATTGCTAATCGATCCTCCTGCAACACTTGCACTAGGTCAAACATCGACTGTATTGATTGTTTAACCCTAAAATGATTCTAAATCACTGATCAACCATCCGATCGAAATGTGAACTCTAATGTGTGTGACCTCATAGGTTCAAACCTAAGTCAATAGCATAGAAATAAATTTTTATACCAATCAAAGTGATCATCTAGCAATGATACTCGACAACCAGATAGGTCGAAAGGTGTAGAACACCATCCTTAGAACCCATGCGAATATAGTTTCCATATAATTCATCTCCTTGACCATAATGCTCATAGAATAACTCAGAGTTCAACTGTCAACTTTGATCAGGTTGTCCACATTGTATTTCAAAATATCAAATCCATTTGATGGATTATCCTGGCCAAGGTTTTGCTATATTGAAATACAGTGATACATTCTTCTCCAACTCTTGGAATAGTCAATTCAATCTTGATCACACTCTGACTTTGCAAGTACTTGACTAAGCCCATAAGCCTTCCATTACTAAAAAAAAATTTAGTTAGTCCAGTACCAAAGCATAGTGAGTTGCTTGCAAGTCACTGAGGTGATCTCAGGTCTAAGAAATACTTATACTTATATCCCATCAAAGACATTCTCGATAGTAGAATGCTCTAGATTTGGTCACGTTCAATGACGATATACCCATACATCTCATTTGTATGCCATACCAATGTCTCCACACTCTTTCATTAAGAGGACAACCAACCTATATGGCATATAGCGATCTATGCTCGATAGACGCTGTCATCTTAATTAATAGCCTATCATTTGGTTGTGAACAAATTTAAGGACTAATCGATAAATCCTCTCTTTATTGAAACTAAATAGTCCTAAGAACTTTATCACAATAATGGAGTTCATTAGAAGATATAAATTTATGATGAAAAAGATGCCATAAAATTTTTATTAATTAAAAAATTAATTATAATATCTCAACCATCAATAGGCTGATGATTGGCTTTAGGATATAATTTCCAACTACTCCCACTTATCCTAAAGCCACTCGACATAGTGTCTAATACCCATCTTCAAGTTATGGTTGTCGAATTCCTTAATTGCCAGGGCCTCAGTGAAGGGATCGACTAGGTTCTCCTTTCCGTCGATTTTCTAAAGATCGACGTCACCACGATCCACGATCTCACAGACCATATGAAAGCGGCATAGAATGTACTTTATCTATTGATATACCTTCGGTTCCTTTACCTGAGCTATACGCCAGTGCTGTCGTAATAGAGCAGGACTGGACTATCAATGGAGGATGATACTCCGAGCTCGGTGATGAACTTCCATAGCCACACAGCTTTTTTTATTGTATCTGATGCTGCCATATACTCTGCTTCGCAAACAAAGTCAGTCACTGTATGCTGCTTAAAACTTTTTCAGCAAATGACTCCATCATTTAGAGTAAAGATATACCCCGACACATTTTTACTATCATCATAGTTAGATTGAATGTTGGAGTCTATAAACTCCACAAGTTTTAGATCTGACTCACCATAAACCAATCATTGATCCTTAGTATTTCTCAAATACTTAAGAATGGTTTTAACCACCTTCCAGTGATTTTCTTTAGAGTCAGACTGGTATCTACTCACTACTCCTAGTGAGTATGCCATGTCTGATCTTGTACATGTAATTGCATATATAATAGATCCCACTACCAAAGCATATGAGATTCTACTCATACGCTCTCTCTCTTCAAGAGTTGTTGGACAATCCTTCTTAAAGAAAGAAATTTCTTGACTTATCGAAAGATAGCCCTTTTTGAAATTCTCCATGTTGAACCTCTTCATCACAGTTTCTATGTATGTGGACTGGGATATACCAAGTATCCTTTTAGATCTATCCCTATAGATCTTCATCCCTAGGATGTAGGATGCTTCACCCAAATCCTTCATGGAGAATTATATTGACAATCAGATTTTTATTTCTTATAGTGTGGGGATGTCATTCTTGATTAAGAGAATATCATCCATGTACAAAATAAAGAATTCTACTGCTGGACCATTTGCCTATTTGTAAATGCAGGGTTCTTCTCCATTCTTAACGAAGTCATACATTTTGATCATTTTATCAAAATGCATGTTATAACTCTGAGATGCTTGCTTTAATCCATAAATGGATCTCTAAAGTCTTCACACCTTGGACTCATCTATGGATGTGAACCCCTCAGATTGTATCATATACACCTCTTGGATTAGCTCTCTATTTAGAAAAGTCATCTTCACATCCATCTACTAGATCTCATAGTCCATGTGGGCAGCTATTGCAAGCATTATCCAAATGAATTTGAGCATTGCCACTGGGAAGAATGTCCCATCATAGTCAATACCATAATATTGACGATATCCCTTGGCAACCAGACAAACTTTATAGGTCTCCACCATTTATATCCAATGGGTTGAATCCATTTCGGATCTCATGGCTTCTAACCATTTCTCAGAGTCGGATCTCTGCATCACATCCATATAAGTGATCGGATCCTCATCGTTCTTATTGAGCTCGATGGGATCACCATCCTAGATCAAGAATCCATAGTATCTATCTGGATGATGCGGTACTCTACTAGATCATCTTAATGGTACGGATTCACTAGACTTCGGATCTGATCTGATCAAATCTGACTTAGGTTCAATATTATGTGTCGGACTATCTACCTATTGAACTTCATCAAGTTCAACCTTAGAGACAACAGTTCCTTCACTAAGGAACTCCTTTGTCAAAAAGGTTATCCTAACGCTGATGAACATCTTTGTTCATCAGCATGGTAGAAATAGTATCCTTTGATCTTTTTTGGGTATCCTATAAATGTGCACTTGTCAGACCTAGGTTCAAGTTTATCTATAATTATCCGTTTGACATAAGTCAGACACCTCCAGATCCTGAGGTGTGAAAGTGTTAGCTTACATCCTATCCATATATCATATGGAGTTTTAACCATAGATTTACTTGAAATCTTATTTAAAAGATAGCAAGCCAATTTGAGTGCATATCCCTAGAGGGATATCGGCAAGCTAGCAAAATCCATCATGGATCAGACTATATCTAATAGAGTCTGATTTCTCCTTTCAGATACACTATTATGCTGTGGTGTTCCTGGAGGAGTCCATTAGGAGAGAATCCCATTCTCTTCTAGATATGTGAAAAACTCATCAGAAAGGTATTCCCCTCCTCGATTAGACCAAAGAGTTTTAACACTCTTTCTAGTTTATTTTTTTACTTCACTTTAGAATCGTTTGAATATTTCAAGTGAATCCAACTTATGTTTCATCAGATAAACATATCCAAATCTAGAGAGATCGTTTATGAAAGTTATGAAGTAGACATATCTACCTTTGGCACTAGTACTCATTGGTCCACATACATCAGTATGTACTAGTCCTAAGAGTTTAGTGGCTCTCTCACCTTTTCCAGTAAAAGGTGACTTAGTCATTTTACCAAGAAGATAGGATTCATAGATTGAAAGTGATTCATAATCACTAAGTTCGAGGATACCCTCTTAAGCTAATCTGCGTATCCTGTTCTTATTTATATGATCCAGTCTACAGTTTCATAAATAGATATCTATCACATTATCTAATCTAGGATGTTTGTCAGTTGAATAAACTACATTAATAGGTTGTGATAAGATATATACACCATTATTCAATTGTCCATAGAAAGTAGTAACACCATTCATAATGACATTACAAACTCATTTCTTTATTAAAATTTTATAATTGTTCATGGCTAAAAGGCCTACAAAAATGATATTTAAAAAAAAAATTAGGACAGAAATGACAATCACTAAGAACAACGGTATGAGATTCAAATACAAGTTTCAAAATTTCTAAAGCTAGAACTAGAACCGATCTTCCATCTCCAATGTTTAGAAATCTCTTTCCTTGCTCGAATCTTCTACTAACCTGCAACCCCTACAATGAATTGCAAATATGATAAAAGCTTTCGATATCTAATACCCAGTCAGTAATATTACACATAAAGAAATTGCAAGGAGTTATCATATAAATATCTTATCCAGCAATAGCTTGCTTCTTCCTCTATCTGTTCGAGTTCAGGAAGGCAATGGACTAAGAACAGTTCCTCTTCCAATGCCTCTGCTTCTTGTAGAAGAAGCATTCAGCTTGACTCTTATCTAGCTTAATTTTTTGGATCTGAGCCTGCACAGATATCCTAGCCTGAACATGCACCTTCTTGGCTTTCTTCTTCTTGTTCTTCTCTTTTTCAAAGGGTCGAGAATGAGAAGATGAACCTCCCACTAAGTTCACCAACTTTTTATAGAGCTGGTGATCCTTCTTAAAGTTTTGAAGTAACCCCAGCAACCCATGGTAGTCAACTTTAGGCTTTGACATTCCATAATGTGTAAGGAATGGGAGATAAGAGTTGGGTAGCGAGTTCAATATTGCATCTTTTCTAAGTTATTTATGCAAAGAAAAGCTGAGCTTGTTCAAGTACTCTATCAGCTCAATCATGTACAGTACATGATCAGTGACAGAGGTTATATCTTGCATTCTGACATTGAAGATGGTGCAACTAATCTTGTGCCTCTCAACGTCATCAGGTGTGCCAAAAGAATCCTCCAACACTTGGAGCATTTCATTTGGCTGAGCTATCTCAAATCTATGACTGAACTCGTCGCTCATCGCAGCCAGCATAATGCAGCGCACCATAGTTTGATCTCTGAGTCACTTTTGATAAGTATCTCTAGCTGTTCCACGTGCATTGGCAGCTGGTTCGTCAGGTGCAGAATTCGTCAGCACATATAGGATCCATTCATGCTCCAGGATAATCTTCAACTTTTGGTACCAGCTATCGAAGTTGGGTCCCACTAACTTATCATTATCCAACAATGATCGGAGCGATAGAAAAGTGGCCATATCTACACAAGAAAAAACATAACCTAATTAGTAATGGATTTATTAAATCTAAAGATTTGGACTTTAATCAAAAGAGTCTCCCACTATTTTATTCAAATTAGTAGCCTCTACCTTTAATTTGAGGAATTATCCTAATTCCTTAGCGAGTACTAGAATCCACATGGACTGTACACAAGCCCAACTTTGGTTGGCCCATCCATGTACATCTAAGGGTAGGTTCATAACCACTTGTTTCTCCAAATAATTTTTAGTAATTAAATTTTGCCCTAGGCCCTGATCAGTTGGCTTTGGCTTTCTCAAAAAAGGGTTTAGTTAGGTCCAACCATTAACATGACCATACTTGGCCCATCCAACCAATGAATGATTAGGCCCAACTTTGGTTGGCCCATCTGACCACCATTTAGAAAGATGTATCCAAGAGATCATATAATGAATGATAATTCCATCAACCGATAAGCACCAGGCCTTTGGGCCTCCAATGATTATCCAACTGATGGACCTATTATCATCCACTTTAATGGGAGGCTATGATCTAGTTATCATATAACTATTTTATTTTAGAAATCTAATAGTTTTAGAGGATTTATTTATAGAAGTGAGTATGTCAGATTAACTAGCTTGTCATGATCCTCCCACTGGCTTCACTGAGTCAGCTTAAGGGAGACCACTAATAGGCTAGTCTAGGAGCACCTAAATCAGTCACACTGATTTATCTAGTTGATATAGGTCAACTCAAATTATCAAGTGATCTAATCAAAACTCAATCTCACCAAGAAGATCAGATAAGTGAAATCGATGGAAAGGTCTGCCAAAGCTTGCCTTAGACACCATCGAAAATGGTCAGATAAGCAGCCTGCCAATTAAAAACCACCGATCGTATGTGCCAAACTTACTTTACACACCAACTGATTTAATTAGTTTTGATTAGATCAACCTAACAGTTAGAGCTAGACCTCTTAGCCAAGAATCAAGTCCATTTGGTTCTTGTTAAAGACATGGACTTGACCAACTACAACTACTATAATTGATCTAGAGAATCCTTGACCTAATCTAAGACAATAATTGATTAGAGTTAGTCAATTCTCTAATTAAGTCCATTCTTTAATCTAACCTTAGGTCTAACCCAATTAATGGACCTAATCCCCACTAATCCATTAACTCAATGTGTTATGATTTGTGTCATAAGATCTTCAATTTATAATCCTAGAATCTAATCAAACAACTTCTTAATTAAGTTTTGAGCTGAGGGTTGGAGTTTGGCTTTTCCAAAATAATTTTCATATTTGTAAAATAATTTTACAACATGGTTCTATCAACCAAGTTGCATGTTTGATTCATAATTAATATGCAAGTAAAATAAACATAAAACTACTTTAGATCTAATCTAAACAGGTTCATGTAATTAAAATAGTTTCAATAATAATCAATCATAAATCTTTCTAGATCAAATCTAACATATTTATTATGATTGAAATAAGATTAAAATATTTTTAATTAGATCATAAAATTTTTTAGATCTAATCTAAAATTTTATGATCAATATTTTAGATCAGCATGTACTAGGACACCCTATCCACTGTAAGGGATAAATCTTACAGCAGGACAACCTTATGGTAGTCCGTGCAATCTAAAATATTTTATTTTTAGATATAAATTTATTTTAAATTTATTAAATTATAAATAAAATTAGATCAAATCTAATAAATTTATGATTAGAGTCAGATCATCACAAACTAGGACAATATTTTCACTGTAAGGAATAAACCTTACAGCAGGACAACCTTATGACAGTTCATAAGATTTAATTTTTTTTAATTTTAGATTTAATAATTAGATTATAAATTAGATTTAATCTAAAAAATAATCTAAACATATACAAAAATTATGTAACAAGAACCTAGGCTCTGATATCAATTGAAGGAAATAGATCTAGGGTTGCACGGATAGATCTTAAAACTTTTTCAAGATCAGACAGCAGAAGACTTAAATAAATTAAATATTTATTTAAATAAATATGTAAATACCTAGATCTTAGATCTATTACATGATCAAGGCATGATATTTAAATCAAAAATTAAAATCAAACAAGAAAAAAAAGGTTGATCAAATTAACCTAGATCTACACTACATCAAATGCAGGTATGAAGTTAATAGATCAAATCTATTACCTAAGCAAGTTAGACATTCTAACTTACTGATCCAAGTTTGAGGATAAATTCATAAGTTGCACATGTATTCAGTCTTTAGGAGTCATCCACATGAGCCCATGAACATGATCAGAGATCCTGATGTAGGAAATCAGCACAGTATGCTAGCATTGTGCTGATCTCTCTTCAATGATCGATCTGATGCTTTCTTCTTTGAAACTTTGACTCTCCAAAATACTAGAAGAAAAGAAAGAAGATTTGTGATGCTGAGACACCTCTCAAAATCTCATAAAAAGGGAGGAAGAGATCTGGAACAAAAATCCTAGAAGAAGATCCTCTTCTTCTTCTTTGTTCTTTTTCTAGATATCCTGATTTATGTTTTTAATATCTCCATGAATCAGATGAATTTTTCTTTAATTTTTCTACACCAAAGACATCACTCAAATAAATACAATTCATGAAAATTTTTTAAAAAAATTTCTTTTAAATAAAGAGATATATAGAATTCAAGTTAGGTCAAAAATCTAGACTAGGAAGGACCAAATAAGGGAAGTTGTTGGGGCGCCCAACTCTTGGGCGGCCCCACCTTTTTTTCTGTCATGGATCAGCAAAGGGGGTGCCCAAAAAATTCCTCTTTTACCATAGAAATCAGAGGAAATAAAGAAAGATGGGTTGGCACACAATGGGAAGAGGATTTGGTCAACAAGGATTCTATCTCATAGAATCCTTAAGTAAAACTAATTCTCCTTTTGACTTGGTCTTCCAACAAACTTCCATATGAGAAATAGAAGAGAGAAAGGGGGTGTGAGAAACCTTTGGCATGAGAATTTACATAAAATATAAAGAAAAAAGGATGGTGAGGATTATGGTTGCAAGAATAGTCCTAGTCACACTAGATCTCTTTTTTGACTTGGTCATAAAGTCTTTTAACCAAAAAAAATAAGAGTAAACCAACCCAATTTAAATAAGACCCTAATCCATTTAAGACTTTTATTAAATTAGATTAAATTAGATTTAATTTAATTTTAATTTTTTAATTAAAAATTAGAAAATGGGTTGACCCGATCCTAGTTAGAAAGGACTAGTTCTTCTTGCACTGACTTATCCAATAAGCCAATTGAACTTGATCCAATAAGCCCAAAAAAAATTAATTAAATTATATTTAATTAAACTTAATCTAGCCTACTACTTAATCAAATTAAGCTAATTAGCAATCAAATTGCTAATCGATCTCCAACACTTGCACTAGGTCAAACATCACGTATTGATTGTTAACCCTAATAAATGATTCTAAATCCTAGATCAACCATCAATCGAATGTGAAACTCTAATATGTTATCTCATAGTGTTAACCCAATAGCATAGAAATAAATTTTATCAATCAAATGACCATCTGCATAACCCATATCGATAAGTCGAAAGGTGTAGAACACCATCTAGAACCTATCGAATATAGTTTCCATTAAATTCATCCTCTGATATAAATGCTCATGGACATAACTCAGAGTTCAACTTCAACTTTGATCAGTTGTTCGATAATTTTATTTCAAAATTATCAAATCATCTGATGGATTATCCTGCCAAGGTTTTTGCTATATTGAAATACAGTGATAATTCTCTCCAACCTTGGATAGTCAATTCCATCTGATCACACTCTAATCTTCACAAGTATTTAACTGATGTCCAAGCCTTCCATTAGCTAAATTAAAATTAGTTAGTTTGTACCAAATATAGTGGTTGCTTGCAAGTCACTGAGGGACTTAGGTTTAAGGGATACTTATACTATATCCCATTAGAGATATTCTCGATAGTAGAATGCTCTAGATTTGATTCAAGTTCAATGAATGTATAATACATCTCATTTGTATGCCATACCAGTTATCTTCTCAACTCTTGTTAAGGAAAACCAAACCTATAGGCATTATAGCGATCTATGCTCGATAGATGCTGTCATTCTAATTAATACAGCCTATCATTTGGTCATGAATAAATTAAGGACTAATCCGAATAAATCTCTCTTTATGAAAACTAAATAGTCCTAAGACTTATCACAATAATGGAGTTCATTAGAAATATAAATTTTGATGAAAAAGATGCCATAAAATTTTATTAATTAATAAATTAATTATATATCTCAATCATCAATAATTGATGATTGACTTTGAACATTAATTTTAAATATATTTCAATGAATTACCAAATGCATTAAAAACTATAGAATACCTCTGGCCGAACTATGAACATGCTGGTTACTACTAGCTTCCATGAAGAGATCTAAAAGCTCAGTATTTCTGTGGAGCCAAGACTTCTTTCAAGAGAAAGTTTTTTGAAAAAAAGAGAAGTCCATGAAGAAGCAGAAGGTGGATGGTGGAGAAAAGGAAAGAGCTGAAGAAAGAAGAATTCATTGTATAAAGAAAAAATATTTTGCATTGCAACAACTGACACCGAGTTGGAAGTTAAAAAACTATCCCTTTAAAAACTGGCCAGCCTAAAAGAACAAGAAACGGCAGTCCTTCTAGAAGGTATTGCTCATTTATAAAAAAATTTAACCTTATGATATTTCTTCTACATCCAGTGTGGTGCTTGGACTCTGGTTCTAGGTGGCTACTTATTACTTCTATGCAGGTTCTTGAGGATAGCAAAGAGGGTAAGGTGGTGAGATTGATCCGTGTATATCAAGTGAATGGAGCAAGAAGGATGTTGCTGCTGTTGCCATGAAAAATCTATCTCTCTATGTATTACATTTGGGATTAGATTTAGTCTTAGAAAACTATTTTATGTGCTTGTAGCAGCAGATAATTTAATTTCTATTTTAATGTTCGTAGCACAGAGAAGGCTATATTGATTTAGTTTCTTAAGGACCATGAAATATTTCCTTTATGAAAAAGAATAAAATTGCAAGGTTATTTCTTATTAAATGATTCTCTATCCAATTACATATTGATGTTATTATTTTCATATCGAGTAAATTGTAAATGGGCATAGATCAAAACAGCTCAGGGGATAGTCATAAACGATAGGCTAATCTATGCACCTTAGGCTAGGTCTATAGCGGGGAAGACTGGATTAAACAAATTGCAAAAAATTTTAGGCTATTGAGAATCCAATTGACTTTTGATGTCATATCCAATTTTTATGAATCTGTCTTCATAGCAAAAATGAACCAAAGCTCCCTTTTGTAGGGACATGGGAAAAGGGTCGCAGACCTACTTGCCCTAGTACATACTAATGATTAGCCCATTTGATGTGCTGGCTAAGAATAACTATTGTCTACTTCATATTTTATTGATTGATTTATCTCGAGTCACGTAGTATGTTTACATGTGATACTACATAATCTAAAGCTTTTAAACAAGTTCAAAAATTTGAGACTCGAAGTAGAAAAATAAACTTAAAAATTCACATTAGATTCTATTCAATCAGATCAGGTGAGGTGGAATACTTAGTCGAAAATTTTTAAGGGACTATCTTAAGCAAAATGGGCATAGTCTTAATTTGCACTCCATCTTGAAATAACCTTCAACTCAAGAAATTTTTCAAATGAGAAAATCGGGACCTTATTAATATGGTTTGATCTATGATGAGCTTCATGGACCTTCCTGAGTTTCTTTAGAGATATAGTCTAATGACCGCTATATATCTACTAAAATAGGATTCCATCTAAAATCATTCCCTACCACCACATATGAATTATGCATGATAAGGAAAACCAAGTCTGAGTCATCTTTAGCAATTTGGGTTTGTTCGGTTTATGGTCAAAGAACAACAGGGGACAAGTTAAGAGTATAGATTCCTTTAGAGCTCGGTTCATTAGGATATTTTAAATAGTCATTAGGAATTATTTTCTATCTTTTCGGAAAGGACCATAATATTATTGTAGTCAAATTTGCCCATCTTTTCTTGAAAAAATATTGATTTATTCAATATGTGCATCGAAGTAGATTAAGCGCTCTCCAGGAGAAAAGTCTCTCAAGGAAGCAACGAGCTAAGTGACCCTAATTGGAAAAAACCCAATCAGATTGAACCAGGTCCAATCACTACCTCCTCTACTCATAGATTAGAAAATTTATCCATCCTCTTTGAATGGTACTTTGTATATTTCAGAGAACATAGAGAAAAATATTTCCTTCATTGAAAAATTGCGTTTCATGTAATTGATCCCAAAATCTTGATCAGACGATATTAGATATTTGGGAACTCCAAAACATGGTTAGAGGGTAATGAAGTGAGAGGATTGGACTCAAATGTGCTCGAACTAAGTTTGAACCCTTGATAGATCCACCTGAAGTATAGTTACCTATTGGTTTAAAATGGATCTACAAGAAAGATAGGGTAAGTATGAGAATTTTGTAGATAGTTCAAGGGCTAGAGTTATGCGAGAGTATTAGTCAGTGCGTAAAGCATTACATTATATTAGGATAACCTTACTTGCAGTAGTCATGCAAAATCCATCCTCATATTGCTTACTGTTGCAGAGCTATTTTTGATTATGAATTATAATTAGTGGATGTAAAATACGTCCTTCTTTAAATGGATAGCTTGAGGTAAGATATGTTAATGTGCGAATACTGCTAGGTTTCCACATCCAGTGAATCTTATCATAAGGTCTTTGCAAGCTGCAAAGATCCATCTATGACTAAGCAAAGCATTCTCGGAGCTAGAATGCTCATTTCAATGATTATGATTTCAAAATCATTTGATTCATTAAAAGAAGAGTAGGGAAGAACCATGTTGTATTCCAAAGATCAGTGGAAGGACTATTTCTTTCATTAACTGTATGTAGATGACATCCATCTATTGGGAATAATATTTCCATATTGACCACAATCAAAAATGTGGTTATCAAAATGATTTTCTATGGAAAGAACCTTAGAAAGGGGAGGCATCTTTATTCTAGGTGAATTAAGATCTATAGAGATAGGAGCCGAATGATGGCAGGGTCTCTCTCATAAGGAAGATTACATAGAGGATGCTAAAGAGGTTTAGCATTGGAAAACTTAAAAGAATTGTCTGTCCTTCAGACATGGCATCATCTTTCCAAAAAGATGTTCAAATACATTGGAGGGACTGAAAACTGATTGAGCAAGATCCCTTATTTTCGGCATTAGGAGGCCTCACTCGCTCATATGCCATGCTTATATATCACGGGACTTATAATCGCCCCTATGCTCTGGTGATCACGATGTAGGATAATTCAATCAAATCCAGATGAAGAGCATTAAGGACTTCTATGAAACGTATCCTTTTAAGTATAAGGAAGACTAAGAATATGTTCTTATTTTTTAGAATGGAGATAACTCTAGGTCTAGGATTATACCGCACTCAAGATTTTCATGGTTTGACTATTAATGATCGAAAGCAGACATCTGGTAGTCGTATATATAATATAATGGTTGTGTGTCAGCTAGAAGATTCAAGTAGACTGTTGATAGTAGATCCACTATGAAAGTAGAGTAAAATCGCTTGCAATCGAAAGCTATGAAAAGAATGTACAGTATAGAATAGTTTCTTACTAGTAGAGCTTTGAGTGATGCCATCGGATTGCCTTCCCTCTCTTACTGGTATGATAATAATTGCACCATCAGCTTTACTTAAGAGCCAAAAGGTCTAACCTAAAAATTCAAGGACATCGAGCATCTCTCTCTTTT